>VWYI01043631.1:1079-116977 GCA_013399455.1 Anthoscopus minutus | reverse complement strand
AGGGAGGAAATGCAGCTGAACTGAATCTGGGCTCCACCTGAGCCCTGTAGGCAATAGTCTGAATTCCTGTGACAGAACAAGGAAAACAAGAGCCAGAGACGATGTACAATTGCTGCTGGAATAAATACCTCAAATGAATGAAGCAATAGAATTAGGGAAGGGAGACAAGGAGAGCCCAACAAGGGGGCAAAAGCATAAACTTACATTTTTGGCTGATATTCAGCAGCTGTCCACATGCTCCAAGCTGGCAGTTTGGGGAGCACCACCAATGGAATACAGAGGGAGAGCTCATGGCATCTCAGCACCGACAGCAGTGGGAGATCCAGCACAGAAAACAGGACCAGGAGCCTCCAGCAGACTGGGGAGGGAACTGGGGATGGCTCAGACCCCCACTCCTCTCCTGCCTCCGCCCCAGGAGAGGCTCAGTGCCAGGGTCTTGTCAAGGACAGCCTTCATAGAGCAGGATGAGTGAGACCACAAACCACACATGCCCCAGCACCTGCAAATCTGAAAAGCTGACCCCGATCCCAGCTACCAAAGGTACCTGCTAGCCAGGTTAAACTGGCATTCAGAGCCAATTGGCTCTTCCTGGCCCCAGGGGCCAAAAAATGGAGCAAGAAGAGAGCCAGAAATGGGTATCTTACCTCCCCAGAAGCACCAGAGTGCATGCAGCATCTCCCCCCAGCCTCTGGTGCCAGCAGCTGTTACTGTTTGCTCCTGCCCAGGAAAACAACATTTCAAAGCCCTACATCTGGCAAATGATGATATTTTTCTTAACAGCACCCACATGAGTGTGTGCTCACTTTGAGGAGGCGCTCTCAGACACACCTGAGCAACATTTCATCACAATACCAGGGATGAATATGTAACCCCAAAATGAAATGGACCTTCACACATGCTGTGCATAGGGAAGCAGATTCTAAACTCACATGATTTTTTTTCTCTTCCCCTCCCCTCTGCCTTGAATATTTAGCAAAGAACTGCTAAAATCCTGCCTTAAATTGTCATAAGTTAATAAAACTAGGTAAGATGCTTGAATTCTCTCCAGCAGCAGATACATATATAAAAAGGTATTTAGCAGGACTGATTTTTTACTAGATCATATCTCCAGTGCAGTGTCACAGGAATGAAGCACATATATCCTAATTCAAAAGGCAATTATTAAAACCTGCCCTGTTTTTCCAGAAACCACTCTGCTCTCAGAGCTGTCAAAGGCATTCTAGCAACAAACAGACCTAGAGGAGTAAACAACAGAGAGGTTTTTGTCTTGAGAGCAGGAAACAGAATTCATCAATTGCAACAAAAATGACCAGAGAAATTTTTGAAAAGAAGTTACACCAGGGTAGTGTTTCCCTCTCCCCTTTCCCTAATTTCACCATAAATGAAAGTGGAAATGTTACAGTGTGTAAGACATGTAACAGGATAAATTAAGCAATTTTGAATAAATGAGAGGTGAAAACAGAATTATCTCCCTTTCTGTTCGTATTGGTCTATCTCTCTTTCTATTCGTATTTTCAGCTCTGCTTGCCATGAATCCCTCTAAACAGGACACATGGTAAAGCACTTTGTTAGTTTTCCTTTCCTAAAAGTTCAGGAAACAAAAAGATGATGTCTGTGACTTAAGGAGAAGACTTACACAGTATTCATGAGAAATAAAACCCTTCCTATGGCAGAAGCAACAGTCCCTGTTCACTGCCACTGACGCTGGTTTGCAACTGTCCAGCAATCATCTTACTGTTGTTGTGGCATAAGACTGGTTAGAGGACATGCAGGCTACAAATGAAGAAAGGAATTAGGTTAATGCATATAGGGGAAAAGAGCAGCTGTTTGCTATTGAGCAAAGTTTTGGGTCTCAGGTTACTGCTGGGAACAGTTTGATTTCTTGAAGCACGGGAAACAACTGGAATCACTGTGAGTCTAGTACCTGACAAAAGGAAACCAGTTATAAGTTACTCTGAATTCATTGCATCAGCCTTTAGGGAAGATTTCCTAAACACTCAGGGCAAATTCTCCAACTGTGGTTGTACAGAACTGCTCTGGGCTCACTGCCTGATCCTCCAGACATGGTATTATTTTGTGACTCCCTAACAGAAATACGGAAAGCTGATTGTTACTGTGCAGTCTGCTGTGTGATTTAAAGAGGGTGCACTGGGCAGAGATGGATCCTCAGTGACAGCTGGGGAAAAAAAGAACCAAGTATCCTGTGATGAGATGCATTTCAGGATTAATTCCTCTTTTCTCCATGATGTCACAAATTCCCTCTGATGCCTGGCGGGTTGAGCCAAGGAACTGGGAAGGATATGCCAAGAAAATATTAATTCTCATTTGTAGAGAGGGAATTGAATTGAGGGAAATAATGGAGAAAAGCAGCCTTTAAGTCTCCTTGTAGCTCTGGGACTCATGGTGTAGCTCTTGCTTGGCCATGGCCACAGCTGGTCCCAGCTCCCTGGGGAAGGATTTGGCCCAGTGGTGCTGGTGATTGCAGATGTCCATGCTCCTCTCACTGCCTCCTGATCCCAGCTGCCACTACTGCACCATGCTGCCCTTGGGAGCAGGGGAGGGGAGAGATTCATGGCACTTCTTGTCTGCATTTCCATTATCTTCCAGCTCTTGCTTTGGAGCAGACTGAGCCCAAGTAATGTGTTCCAAGGGGTCTCGAGGCACCTGGACCAATTTGTCCTTTTGACATCGCTTATTTTTATCATGTCCCCTCTGCCTCATTCTTATGCTCTTCAGTTTAAGACCACACAATTTCTGGTTTGACTCACTCTTTATTCCCTGAGAGTCAGCCTTGTTCTAGTTCAAGGCTGGGCTTGCTGGTTTGGGTTGCAACCTTCCATGTGTAATTTTGCTGCAATGACTTCAGTCAGCTTTGCTGTTTACAGACCCACTGCTATACTGGAGCTTTCCAGCTTGCCAAACCTGACCCACAAACTGTAACTCTGTTTTTTTGAATTCTGCTCCTTCCTTTTACTCTCAAGATTACTTATCAGTTTCTAGGTACAAAGCACTTAATGTGAAAAATTACTTCTTTCTTTAAAGTAATTTATATAAAAGGGTGGCTACTATCCTCAGAAAGGGGACAGTTTATTAGCATTGATAGTGATTTAGGGTAAGTCTCACAAATCATTAGTAATCAGATGCTGATGTACAATTTTCCTTCCAGTGTCTCAAGCAATTTATTTAATGGATTCACTGAAAGTTCCAAAACTAACAGAGATCAGATTGAACTGAACATCTCACCTTCATTGTCTTATTCCTCCTATCACTGCAAACCTATTTTTCCCTCCTACTCTGTCTGGAAACTAGACAAATGGGAACACTGAAGACCAATTTTCCATAATGTGCACTCAAAAATTACAGAATAGGTGTCAGTGGGAGTATCAATGGCATTTTCTGTGACCTATCTCCCATGTTCCTGGCACTATTAAGAGGCTTTGCAAAACCAAAAAGAAAGGGGGGGAAAAAAGAAAGAAGGATTGCCCCTTAGCTTGGTATATAGATGAGCTTGTAATACTAAAGATTTGTGGCTGAAATTTTCTTCTTCACTTACCTAAAGTTGCATTTCTGAGAGTGGATTTCAGACTTCCAACTGCAAAATGAAAGCAAAACCAAAGCCTATAAGAAAACAAAGTCCCACTATACACCACAACCAGATACTCTCTCACAGGGCATTGTTTTTAAGTATAGCCTGTTTGCTTAGAAAAAGATTTCCTAGTCATTCCCTGATCTTGAAGTGTCCCTACAATATCAAAACATTGAGATATTAAATGATTTATTTATGTATATATATATTTATATCTTTATTTTGTAATCTGATTTTCAAATAAAACTGTCAGTACACGTGTTTTTTTCCCTTAAATGGCTTTTTTAGTTCAGATCTAGTGCTTTAAACAGAATTATGCCAGGGTTGGAGGCTGTGTGTTCATCAAAAGGAATTTGAAGTAAGTGATTGTTATATTGCTTCCTACAGTCATTTAGTGTTGGTCTTTGCTGTGGCCATTTCCTGTTTGAGTAAAATGCTATTTACCTCCTCCCTGTGAAAGGTTTGTGCAGAGCTCATTCTAAAGGGCATCTTGAGGCATGTTTGCAGCAAACCCCCCTAGATGTGTCTTATCTTTTGATATTGCTCACAGGTGTTAAAACCTGACAAGAAAGTATCAAAAGAATTAAATCTAAATTCTTAAACTACTGCAATTGTGCACAAAAATCTAGTTGCCCACAGCTATGTTTAATTATCTATTTATGTCCAGTTTGTTACAATGTTATGTCAAATAAGGCGAATTAACCTAGCTCCAGCATGACAAATGTGTGCTGAACACAGGGATTTCATATGCATTGTCTCAGTTTGCTCTCTTGGCAGAATATGCTAAATTTTTACTGTCTGTAAAAGCCAGAGGCCATGCACCCACCAAAGGCAATGTCTCATTTCTCTCCACAACCGAAAAGGTGAGAGAAAATTTAATTTAAGGGTTCGTGGGTTGCACTAAGAACCAGGAGAGATCACTCACCAAATACCATAATTGACAAAATGGGCTTTAATTAGAGTTATGAATTAAATTTATTGCTAACAAAATCAAAGCAGAATAATGAGAATCAAAGTAAAGCTTTAGAAACACCTTCCCCCCACCCCTCCCTCCTTCCCAGCTGTACCTCCTACTCCAGCAGCGCAGGGAGGCAGGGAATGGGGTTATGGTCAGTTCATCACCTGTTGATCTCCTGCTGCCCAGGGAGAGGAGTTGTTCTCTTGCTCCACCCTGGGTTCCCTCCTGTGGGAGACATTTCTGTGAACTTGTCCAGTGTGAGTCCATCCCACGGGCAGCAGTCCTTCCAAAACCACTCTGCAGAGTGGGTCACTCTTCCATGGGGTGCAGTCCTTCAAGGACAGGCTGCTGCAGCCTGGGCTCCTCTCTGCATGGGCCTCCCACAGGGTCACAGCCTCCTCTCAGGCATCCCCAGCTCCCCCACGGGCTGCAGGTGGATCTCTGCATCCCCTGGATCCCCATGGGCTGCAGGGCACAGCTGCCTCAGCATGGGCTGCACCACGGGCTGCAGAGGAATCCCAGCTCCTGTGCCTGGAGCACCTCCTGCCCCTCCTTCTCCACTGCCCTTGCTGCCTGCAGAGCTGCTCCTCTCACATATTCTCAAGCCACTCTTCTCTGACAATTATGACTGCACAATAACTTTTTTTCCTTTCTTCTAAAAGGTGTTATCACAGAGGTGTCATCACCATTTCTAATTGGCCCAGCCTTGCCCAGCAGCACATCCATCTTTGGAGCTGCCAGGGATTGACTCTGCCAGACATAATGGAAGCTTCTGGCAGCTTCTCATAGAAGCCACCCCTGTAGCTTCTTATTCAAAGCCAAGCTGTTCAAACCCAGCACACTCTCTAAGGGGTGAAATAAGGAAACAGCTCAGACAGTATGTTCATTGCTGCTGGTACTCCCAAGTTCCTGGAGGAAATCATCCATGTGAACATTGCACAGAGCTGCCCCCATGCAATGCTTGGGGTTATCACAGTGTGGCTCACCCTGTCTGGGGCAGCTGTGCAGCAGGAAAAAGAGGCAGATTATAGTCCTGCTTCTTGTTGAAAAATGCATAAATACACTCTGCTGATCACTTTATAAGCCATAAGGCTGCTTTCTTTTAGAGCTGCCTAAGGCAGTGGTAATATGGAACAGTTTTATGAACACCATCATCAATTCCAGCACAGTCCTTCAAACAAAAGAACTGAGGAAAGGGGAAAAAAGATAAGAAATGAAGCACAATATATGCAAAACCTCCTACTGCCTTCACAAGCTTTCTTGTTCTCCACCATACAGCAGGGCAATCCCAAGGCATGCTGGTTTACATTTAACTGGTAACTGGTTTTACACTTAGCTGCTGTTTTTCTGTAAAAACAAAGAGAAATCATATCCTTTTGCACAAAAAATAATTTTTACTCATTAATATGAGGAATCTTTCATGTCTTACAGCTGTTTTCCTACACTCTACGGAAGAGCTTGTGCCCTTTCTGTTAGCCTGCTGCCTAAAATGGGCTGTGAATTCCATGAGATGTTATTTTTTGTGTTTTTCTTGTTAAAAGTATCCAGTATATGTCCCTGTATGCATTTGGTGGCTGCACTGACACCCATCCCCAGTGGCATTTTACAGCACAAGACCAAGCTGTGTTTTGGACTGCCTGGGGCCCAAAGCACAGTGATAGTGTTGGAGGTCTGGGTAAGGCAGGAAGAGGTAAAGCTGGGGCAGCCACATCATGCTTCCAAGCATCCCCAGTGCTCATTTAAAGCAAAACTATTCAGCATTCCTTCCACTACAGCAACCACTGCTTTTCACTGTACCCTTTGCCTTACCCTTCCCAGCAGGCACAAACCAGCACCATTTCAGGCTATTGTGAGGGTTTCTGTTCCTCCCCTGCAGAAGCCACAGCCTGACACACTTGAAGTGAGCAACTCACCCACACCAGCAGATCCTATTCCCTTTCTCTTGATTTATCAGCTGCATCTCAAGCAGAGCTCAATCAAATAAAAAACTGGGTCATAATCCCTCTGGCTGCAGGGATGTAGTATTTCCCTCACACACATGATGTTAATGGTGGTATGAGCATCTAGATACCTATATCTTGGTCTGATATATAAGTCAGGGATATAAAAGTTTTGCATAGTCCCACAGTACCCTCTTGAGTATCCTATAATGTTCCTAGAAATCTCTAGTAAGCTTCTTTCCCCCTTCTCAGCTCTGAAATCCAGGATGTATCTCTATGAGGTAGTCTGCAGTTTCAGTGGTCCATCAGCTAGTGGCTGAAGAGTTTTAATCTTGGATACTGTGCCCTTTATCCCCAGTCTGCTCAGATGATGTTGTTGTGTTTGTTTATCAATTTGCCTATTGATTATTCCCTTTGTAATGTCCAGCACCATAAATGGTGCAGGTAAACCCACATCTTTGCACATGGAAAAGGGAGGGAAAAAAGCATCTCTCAGGAGTTAGTAGGAAAAGCTGCCCTTCAAAGGTCAGAGGGAATTGTAGTGCTAAACTTGCTTCTCCAACAGACCTCCTCTGCTTTTCGGTTTCTCAGTTGCTCCAATACCAAAGCCTGGCCACACAAACCAAATACAATAACTAAACCTCTGAAAAGAATGAGAAAGAGGAAAAATGAAGACATTAAAAAATTGTCATCTTATTCCTGTCAGTGAATGTATTGAAAAAGAATGATGAATTGCTAGAGGAAAACTGTACAGGAATTCCTCCTGGAAATATCTTCACCTTCAAGACACTTTCAAACAGCCGCAGCAATGGCAGAAAAGCAAATAGGAAGGGTACTGAGAGCTGTAAGTAATTTGAGATTAACATTTAGGGAAGAAAATGCTGACTGGATCTAAAAAGGATGTTTCTCTAGAACTGATCTTGAACTGGTAATCTGATCTGGATTTGGGCATCCTCCTTCTCTTTCTTCCTCCATGGCCTTCAGCTTTGCTCTGAATTCCCCTCAACACTCCCAAATTCAAAATATTATCCTGCTTGTTACTTCATCTTTTTTTCCTAGCTAAGTTTAGTTAAATTCATTTCCATTTGCAAGTTTGCTTCTTACACCCACAACATCTGCCGACACATTGAAGTCATGATTTATCAAGAAGTCCAAATAGCTGAGACACAATTCACTTGGAATTGAGTGTGTTCCATAATGCCATTTAAAAAAATCAATCTCTTTCCCTGCCTGTGGAGAGAGGTAAGATGGACTTGAGCTACAGGCTATGGGATGAGCCTGCAGAGTGCCATGGCAGCACAGAGAGGCTTGTCTCCACCTGACCTTGAGGGGAGGAGATGCGACGTGGCTGTGCCCTACGGAGAGGAGCCTGCCAGAGCGTGCCAGACGAGTGAGCAGCACATGATCGCCCTCATGCAAGGACATTAAAGTGTGTTTCTGACCTGGGAATGTGTGACAGTGGGAAATACCATGTAAGGAAATACTGTGTCTTGAAGGAGTGTATAAAACAGCTCGTTTCTCTCCACAGAGCTCGCGGTATCCCTGCCGGTCTGAGTCTGTGCACCAGTGGCTCACACCTGCCTGTAATCATCTTTATACAAAACCAGTGAGATCCCACACTGCCTGGGCTAGAGCAACAGAGCTGGGGGATTAATTCCAGTTTTCAGATGCAAAGCATCAATAACTGCATCACTGAAGAACTTTAATTGAAGTCTTTGAAGGGCTGCAAGCAGCAACAAGCAACAAATGTATTTCACTGATCAAACTGCGGAAACAATGCCAAGGAGATATTAGGGAATACTTGAGAATTTAGATGCAAATGTGCCATTACAAATCTTGTCATCGAGGTACAGACAACCAAGACTTTTGTTTCAAAAGTTTTTGAGTTGACATTAAGATTTCCATGCATCCTTGTGCATTAGAGGAGCCACAACCACCAGAGACACAAGAAGGATAACTGTTTCCATCCTTGCCCTGCAAAACAACAAATTGCAAATTGCCCTGGGTTGCAGCTGAGTGCTCTGCACCTCCAATTTGATTAACAGTGCCACAAGCCAGGTAGCCAAGAGCCATTCATAACTGCATTACAATTCTTTATAGATTTAATTCTTTACAAAGAGGAAAACTAAGCTGGACACCTTCTCAGACTTTCCCCAAAAACAGTCTCTCCCAAAAATATGTCGAAAACTGACAACAACTAATTTTTATTTTTTTAATATTCTCCCTGGGCATTTATGCTATGTCCTCTCTGCCTACTAACTTTATAGTTTATCTGTTTCTCTCTCCACTGCAGGAGCCAGAGGCAGAGCTGGAAGCATCTTGTGAGAGGAAGGTAACAGAGAGCAGCAGCTAAAGCTCCTTGGAACAGCCTTGAATGACACGTGGCATAGCAGCATGAGAAGTCCCCATAATAAAACACATTTCTGTGCAGGTATCCACACAGCACACCTTCCCTACCTCCAGCTCTTACAGCAACACTGTATTTTTGGGATCAGCCCACAAGTTCTGCGAGTCAGGGAGTGCTTAAAAGCTGATGCCAATGCTTAGATTTCTAAATGCAGGGCTAAATAAAAAAATATTTCTAAGGCATTGAATTTGAACATTATACTCCTAGTATATACAACAGAAGCCAGCTGGAGCTGTCAGGCATTCAACACTTGTGGAAATTCGGCTTGCTAATTACTGAAACTCTAGCTTGCTAATTAGTGAGTCAGGAGCCTAACTAGATGTACATCCACTGCTGACCATCCAAGCTGCTGCTCTACAGATTTCCACACCACCAGCCTCTGCATCTGCCCAACAGAAATGCCACACTCACAGCATGCAATTACTAAGCCCATTCCTGGTGTCCAGAATTATGTATGCATTTAATTCAAAATGCCTTTGAGGTCCTTCCCCTCCTCCCTTTTGTTTCATTAATTATTTGATGGGGACAAGAGTTGTGGGGAGCATTTGTTTTCACTGTTCTCTATCCTCCTTTGAAAAACCCATCCAATTTCTGCTTCATATTTATTATGTCAGTATTTGGATTACAATTTGGATAAACAGCCAGGGGGGATTCTGCTTATTAGTATTTAAGTGTTTCTCAAGGACAGGGGTAGAAACTACATGTCAGTGCTGCTGAAACAGGAACTACAAACTAGTATTTTCCAAAGCTCAGTATTTTAAATTACCTTGTGTACAAACTGCCAAGAAATCAGTAGAAAGCCTTGCTCTGATTTTCTCCTTAGAGAGAGTGTGGTGGAGAGTGAACTAACACAGTCACACACCACATGGATTTGCACATTTCCAGTAAGAGGCAGAATTTGGGCAAATGTGTGGTGCCTGAGCTCACACTGAAGTGAAGCTTAGGTGGAGGAAATGAGGAAGATCCATGCAAGTCCCTAGGTCCAACAGGCTCCTGCTCATCATGCCTCCCTGGAGATGATTTCTGGGTGAAAAATAACACATTCCTGCTGTTGGGCATGGGGCTAATTTCAGTTTTGAGGCCAGTGATGTTCATTAATGTGTGTCATTGCTCTGACTCTCGCCACCTAACACTCTGCATGGTTCACTGAGGCACAAATGCCAACACAGTGTGGCAGACAGAAGTTTTACACACAGCCTAATGTGCCCTGGGCTTGGTGTTCCTCTCCACACTACAAGACACTTTTCCCTCAGCAGTGGCACTGGCAACCAAAAATATTCCTTAATTGGGTATTTCCAGGTTTGTGCTGAGAACACAACCTAGCTTGTTTCACAACCTTCTTCATGCTTCATCATGACTTCGCTGATGCTTTCTGGCTGGATTGGTGGTGTGTGGTTTAATGCCCCTGGGCAAAGCAGAGCAGCTGGCACAGGCAGCTCTCCATGTGCACAGCTGGCTGGCACCAGCAGAGGTGCTGGCTCCTCACTTGTCAGGGGAAGTTTTTTTCCTTCCCCTGACAGCACTGCTCCTATTGCAGTTTGTGTGGCCTCTGTAGAGAGGTGTTTTTTGCAGCAGTTTCTGCATGAACAATTTGTAAGCACAGTCACATTCAGCTCTGCTTTTAGCTGAACCCAGTTTTCATATAATTAACAACGTTGCTACAGCACCACCTTGAGCCATCCAGACTTCTCTTGAATGCTGCCCACTACATACAGTGTGGCTGCAAGGTCATTTGTAAAGATAAGCAAAAAAAAAATTAATTGCTTTGACTCAACCTTCTCATTTGTTTTTCTTTGGATTTATTGTGATTTATTTATTTTTATGTATGTATGTATTTTATTTTTTTATGTATGTGTGTGTGTGTGCATTCCAACTGAGCCATAATATGCAAAATAACATGCCTCAAGGGTTTTTTTCCCTGAGCTGCCTCCTGGGAGAAGTCAAAAGACACAGCACTGCCAGGCTGGGCTGTGCCTCAGGGTCTGGGGTGCTGCTGTCTGAGCCACCTTCACAGGGCTGTGCTGGGACCCAGAGCACAGGTGCAGGTTTGATGCCTGGGTGTGCTTTTTCATTAACCTGAATGTTAAATGCACCCTGACCACATCAAATGTGGGGACCATAAAAAGGTAACAGTGTTCCTTGCAGTAAAAATAATTTTAGAGCATGACAGGTGAAGTATATTGATAGTCAGGAGCTGAGAGGCTCTTTCAGAAATACAGCAATACCCACAGAATGAAGGAGCAGCAGAAGAGTTCCCACCAGCAACATCTCATCCTCATCCAGAAGCTGATCCACAAACCTCAGTCTGTGTTATGACTAACATTGCTTTTGGGGGAAGAGTGTTTTGAGGAGCACTTTAGAGAGGAAATATGTTGTGATGAACCTCTGTAGGATCTTGTTGGCAGACTAAAATCCTCCAAATTAAAATGAGTGGATAAAAAGCTCTTGTCTTGCATGGCCATGCACTCTGCACATGCCACTCTACTTTCACCTCAATTTGCCTTGTCTGCTAATTTTTCAGACTTCAAAGTTTCACTTTCAGTGAAAGCAATGTTCAGCATCTCCAATCAACTACATATGTTTCTGAAAACTAGAATTTTTCAGGAAATTCAGTCAAAACTCTAGTTTTTAAAAGAAGTGGATTGAGATAACCAAATGTTATCAAAATAAAACAAGCTTTTGACAGCAACCTAGGTTTTTTGGAGTTTCTTAAATAGTTTGAAATGTCAATCCTTTGCAATGAGCACACACACAGCTCCTCAATACCAAAGCTGGGCAGCAGAAAGCTGTACTGAATGCATCATTGGGCAACAGAATGCAGTTTAAATCTTCAGTGCAGGCACTGCCTGGACTAGGGGAGGCCAGTGGAAAATTTGTCATTGATTTTAATAGAAATGGGCTGTCAGATTTAACATTTCCATCTTGTGGCCTCTGAGATGCTTTCTGTAGGGAGCAGAAAGAACTTGGAAAATTGTAGAAATAAGCTGAGCTCCTGTAGGTACTGGCCTGGCTATTGGCTTTAGAGTTTATGTCCCTTTCCAGGAAGCAGGATCACATCTGAAAAGTTGAACCGCTGCAGCAGAGCTGCTCCCCACTGAGGCTCTACCAAAATCTAGAGCAAGGGTCCCATCCTGCTCTGTCTAAAAGGATGAACTTACCAAGTAGACACTAGTTTGATGAAAACAACTTCAAATTCAGGGCTGAAACTCCCTGGTGAGATACAAAGTGCAGCCTCCTGCTGCTCTGAGCTGGGGTTTGCTTCCCAACAGCAGTGCAGACAGGGAGTAGTTATTTATTGCTAGGGAAAATGCCAAAGAAAACCAGCAAAGAGGGGCCAAACTCTGCAGGGAAGCTAGTCAGGAGGGAAAATCCATTCACAGATTGCTGACTTGCTGGCTTGCTCAACATGAAATTAATTTTTATAGACTTTTTCTTTTATAGCAGGAAATGAACAGCTCAGTGCTTGCATGCAGGGCAGCTCCTGGTAGGACTGACATGAAATGGGATCAGAACTGCGAGCAGAAGGAACACATCCCCCATCATATATGGGAACAAAAGTATTCCCTGCCCACATTTATTAGCAGTAGAAATGGGAAAGAGAGGGATAGGGCTTCCAATGAATTGTATCCATTTCCTTTCCATATCCCCATTGTATTTGTTTCCTTTCCCAAACCTCACACCTTTTATAGCAATAGAAAGTCAGCAGATTTTGCCCAAGCTATGGAGATCCCTGGATCCCTTCTATACATCATATTCATAAAACTTCTCACACATATAAATCTAGTCATCTTCTGCACTGTGAACAACTACCCTAAGCTAAACCTTTTGCACAGAAGCTGTAAAACCAATAATTTTTAAGAGTGGCAAAGAGAGGTCAGGATACATTTGCAGAGAAATAAAAGCCATTCATTATGAAATATGGTCATATTGCTCTTACCTATAAAAATTCCATGTTGTAAATGTACTGAGACAGACATGAGGCTTGAAGACCTCTCCATCCTGTTGTGACACACGTGGAAGTTATGTATAGCTATTTCTTAGCAGGCATCAAAACACAGAATCAAATATCCATGGATCTCTTCTTAAATAAATAAAATAAAAAGCACATATATAAATGTCTCAATAAGGTAATGAAAGATTCTGACAATACAATACAGAAGGAAATGTGCAATTGTTAGTAAGCAGAAATACTTCAAACAATTGCAGGAATAATATTTTTCAGATTTTCATCAAAAATAATTTAGTAGTAATCCAAATAACTTCTAATGAAAGTTCAGGGTAAAAGTTCAAAAGTTCATTCATGTTAGATTCCAAAAGTATTAAAGCATCTGAGAATATACCAGGTTTATGATTCTACAGAACTCTAAGGGGATTTATGCAGCCAAGAGTATAAACAGACAACAGTGTTTTAAAAACCCCAAACCTTCCTAATCATCCATACTACATCTGCATCTCTGGAGAAACAGTATTTTTCTGGAGAAATCCTGCTAATTTTCCTTGCTTTAAAAAGCAAAACTGAAATCACAACATACTTGAGACCAGCTTTTGGAGGGTGTCATCATCCAGCTTCCCCAACTGAGGGAATTCATAAAGGATCCAGACTGCCAAGCATCAGCATGGCTGCTCCCATGGACAAACAAAGTGCATTTGCAACAGCTCAACAGCACACTGCTGTAAATTCTGGTACATTATTAGAAAGGTTACACACCAGATGAACAGTTTTCAATGTCAAACCCCAGCTGCCAGCACCAAACACTTCTCAAACTGCAATCCAATATAAGATAGCAAATTAAGTCCTTGAATATACTACCCAGAGCTTCTACAGGGAGGACCTGAAGCCTGAATAAAATATCTATTGAATCTGGAAGCCAGATTCCTACTGATTGCAAAAGGCTCAGAAAAAATTTTAGTAAAATTTCCATGTGATGGAACTGGGAACAGGATGGGGGCAGGGAATGTATGAAGTGAGAGGTGAAGTGTGTTGACTTCAGAATGGAAATATAATAAAATGTAAAGAAGTGTCTCATGAGGCAAATATTGCACAGGCCAGTGACAGCACATTACTCCATGTACTTAAATCCTCAATTACTGATACTATTCATCACAAAATTATACTTATCCTTCATTTGTCACACATGCATTGAACAAAACTTGCATGCTTAATAGCCTTAAGAGCATAGAATTTTTAATATTTTATGCTCATGATCTAAAGCCATGACAATTAATCTTTTTGGTGGCTGATGCCAAACAAAATCTTTTGTGAGTTTTACATTTATGGTGGTTAGGGGCAACCTTAGTCCCCTTCAGTGTAATTTTGGACATGTAATCCTTGAGAACTAGAGAGAAACTGGCACAATCAATAATCTGGCAGGTGATGAGGATAAGCAGCCTCCCGAAGCTGCTGGATGTCCCAGAGCTGTGCCTGCATTCATTCTGCTCCCTTACAGTGAGATTGATGTGGCAGGACACGAAGACAGATGGAATGGATGCCAGGAGATGGCCAGGATTGGGTTCCCACTGCAAGATCTGTGACATTCACGACACGACACACCTACCCCTTGCCAGGCATCACAGAAAGCTGCAGGGAAAGATGATATTTTTTTACCTGGTGTGTGAAGGGTGCTGGAAAGAGACCCCAGGGGGCAGGAGGAGAGGTGCTTGTCTGATGCATCCATCCCTTCCCGTGCTCATTCCTTTGTGCAAGCACCTATTTCCTCCTGGTGGCAGCCACTAGGTGACTGCCTGTGCACAGGAAAATAGCACTCCATGTAGGAAATTCAGAATCTGCCTGAAAACAGAAGAAAAGCAAAGTATTGGAAAGATTTAGAAGGCACAGAGACTAAATGCCAGGGCAATTACATCCTGAGAAATAAATCTAAGCATCATTTTCATACGCTGTCAAATTAGGGCAGATAAACAGACCATCTAAAGAGAATATCCTTTTAATTATAAAAAAATAAAAAAGTTTGCCTCCTGGGAGGACCAGCCAGCTGGTATTATGTATTTCTGTGGCATTTGTCATGAATGTTTTACTTTGAAGCTTTCACTTCATTGCTGTCAACAAAATTACTGTCACCACTCGGTAGATGTAACAAACCTCTCATAGATCCATCCTGCTCAGACAAAAGTGGCTGTCATGCCTCAATGCCTGCCCCTGCAAAAGGGATCCCACTGGAAAATTGTAACACTTCAAACAGTCTGGATACAGTTTGGAAGCCCATCATGAAGTACACTGTTAGCTTTTGAAAGAGCTTACATGAGCAAGCCTTTCATATTTTAATAAGCAGGTGCAAAAAGAAAGAACTAAAACTTCCCCTTTTTTTTTTTGGGACACATTAAACTGGGTATTTCGAGAGGATGCATGGAGCAGTCATAAGGCTTGAAATTACAGCTATGGGAATTATTTTCCAAGGCAGTTGAAAAGGAACTCTGTGTGTCTGGCTCCCTGTGTCTGGCTTTGGGTGCCTGAAGTCAAATGCCTTTTTCTCCCATCATTATCTCGACACTTTCTAGAGATCTGTACCCACTGGCCTTTTCTATACTCTGTAAAATTCCTGTGGGGAGGACTGCCATCATACCCAGTGCAACAGGTCCTGTTCCACACAGATATCGAGCATTTTGATAATGTGTGTGTGGAATAACAATAAAGACTGATGTTTCTTTGATCTTTCTCTGAAAGACAGAGGGTAATGTCATACTCTTAGTTTCTCTTTCTCTGTGAATGGGCCTAATTTTAGTGAATACTGGAACAATTTTCATCAACTTGAAAGGAGCAGGATTAGAATCCGTGTTCTGTTGTTTGTAGAAGGTAGTAGCTGTCAGCAGGAGTATTTTCACATCTGCTCTTGGCTAAACATCATAACTTATGTTTAAATGGCTTCTGTAAAGATGCACAGCATGGGAAGATTGAATTTTCTGTTTTAGAAAGACAGTGGAAAAATCAGATGTCAGTTGAAACACCAGTTAATGAGAAGTACATATGAATAATTTTCTGTTCTGTTTTGTTTTTATAGGGGGTAAAGAGAAGTACAGAGAGGAAATTAGGAGAAGCCATTAGGACAGGCTCTGTTAGTGCCTTTCAAGTCAAAATGCTTATTGATTTCAACAAAATATTAATCATGTTAAAAGGATTAAATGAACAGCTCTAATGTCATAGAGTCATGTTGTGGTGTTTCAGCTATAAATCCACAGCTGCATTGGCTGAGCCATGAGCCAAAACCTGTGGCAAATGTATCAAAGACAGACCTGAAGGCGCAGGAGCTTGCCTTCCTAGTGGTGCAGTTAAGCTCTCTTATCTACATCCAGGGCTCTTTCTTAATAATTGCTTGGCAATATCTGCTGGCAGATGCTATTTCTAAGGAGGAACGTTTTCAGTTTTTGCAGCCATCCAAGGAGAGAGAGGAAGGAAATCCAAGTGAAATTCAATTTCTCACAATGAGGAAGGAAATAAAGTCGCAATTTCTTATTTCCAAGTGAGCTGCCTACTGTGAATTGTGAGGCTGCAGGCTGAATGCAATTAGAACTGGTCAGACAAACTGGAGCCCTCCCATGGGTCCTTTTGGAGAACAAACCCTGAGGTGAGAGCAGCTGCATCATCCACTGAGACAGATCAGATTTATAAGGCCATGCAGTGTAAAACAAACACACTCATCCTAAAGCACCAGCTTCCCATGGCAGTCGTTCTCTGGGTTTCACAGGCCAAATTAAGCCATGTATTTAGCCATCAGTCTGTCCTGTGCTTTAATGAACATGCTTCATATTTTGTTCTGCTCCTATCCTCAGCTGCTGTCAACAAAAAAAGCCTTATAGATCTTCTTGAGAGAGGTGGCTGTGAGTGCTTTGACCATGAGAGCAAATTAGGTTAAAAAAGGGTTCACTGAGCACTTGTTTCTTACTCTGCCTACCACAAAGATCAAGAGCTGGCAGAAAACAATGGAAACAGATACCTTGTGAGACTTCTCCCATCCTCCAGCAAAGTCTTGTCTGATTCACACTTTGGTTGTGTCGTGTCACCAATTAAAAGTGTTGAAAATATTAAAAGAAGTATTAGTAATTGTTTTCTGCCTGGATGTTTTTCCAGATAATTTGAGTTAATATATTCAGACCTCCCTGAAAAGGGAAATGTGGCCTCTCTCCTACCTTGGAGAATGTCATTAACTGTTTATTTAATTTTGGAACAACGGACCTTACATGTTTTGTGGCTGAGTTTTAGGTTCTGGCTTATTTGTTTTCATACAATATAGGTGAAAGGAGTAAAGAATGTCATTGCCAGAGCTGCAGTGTGCAACACTTATGGCCATTCCTGGGAAACTAATTACAATATTGAACTTTTTAAGTGGCTTTTATGTCTTCTTCAGTACATATGTAGATGTATTTTTAAATGTGGGCTTATAGAGAGGTATTCTCAGAGGCATATCTGCCCTTCAAGCAGCTATTGTTAGATATTGTTAGAAAATTTTCCCTGGAAATCAGGTTACATGTCAGCATGCTGCTGAGCTTCAAATGACCAAGCCATACTTCTCAAAACTGCTTTTGTGAGGCTGGGTCAGGCGAGAGAGACACAGAGGTGAAACCTGGCATGAAAAACACATGGGGACTGCATGGCTTAGTGAAAGATTGTACCAGTGAGGCTGGGAGACTTAGAGGCCATGGATGACTTCCTTTCATCATTTTACCCTCATATTCTGCCCCTGAAACTCTGTTTCATGAAAAGACAAACATTTCTCCAAAAATACATCCTTCTGCAAGGATGTCCCTTCAGAGGGACACAGGCACAGGCTTTTTAGATAAGTGGCATGATTAATGGCTCTCTTGCCAGCTATTCTGGCACAGCAGGGATGATCTCTGGGCCATTTGCAGGGGATTTAAAAAGGCTCTAGAGAGTGCCAGGGATCTGAAGCAGCAAACAGGGGCACGGCAAGACAGTGAGGGTGTGGCTGGGTGAGCAGGAAGGGTGGAGATGGTTGCTTCTGATCGGTGGCTGTGGTCTTTCAGCTGGTTGTGGGATGTTGTGTGTTTTGTTTTGGTTTTTTTCCCCCAGTAATGGTTTAAAAGCAACCAAAACCCATTGCTGCTGCTGCCAGCAAGTGTGTGCTGAGAGGTCAAACAGGATCCCCCAAAAAGCATGCTGCTGTCCAGTGTCTGAGCCTGGTGCTGGTACCAGAGCACGGCACAGCAGACTGCGCATGTGAGTGAGACATTAATTTTGAAAAATCAAAGATTTTTCAGGAAAAGTTAAGACTATAGTTGCTGAAGTAGATAAATAAGTTTTGTTACAGTTAACAGGAGCTGGATCTCAGATGAGCTGTCCTGGACCTAATAACTCATTTGTTTGTCAGCTCTGTTTATGTAAGCTGTGCTTATAAATGAAAAACAAAATGTGGTAAATATCTCAAGGACACAAGATAACTGCAGGTATCCTGCCCATCAAACATGGGAAGCTATAAATTCTACCAAAGATTCATTTGTCACACATGCATTGAACAAAATATGCATGCTTAATAGCCTTTCTGCCAATCAGTATACAAAGCAAAAAAGAGGAGGTGATAGGGGTATGAATATGCATTTATACTTTGGGTAGTCAACATTTTTGTGAATAAAAGACTTTTTAACTACCTGTGAACTTTGAATATTAGGGAAATATCCCATGCACTGTCTGGCTGTAATAAACATAAACTTTCTAACTTCAGCTGTTAGAGAGTCTTTTGTCCGTCCCAGTTGGATATCGATGTTAGATCCATATTCATATTTTAATAAATCATGAGCAGTTCTGCTCTTTTCTGGTGTCAGAGCTTAAGGAAGAAGTGCACAATCTAAGGAGTACTAAGGAGAGCCAAAGAGAAATAACCTGGTGGAGTTAACACCCTTCCAACTCTGAGAGAAACTCAGCACGAGCCACAGGAGCCCTGCCCCTCTTGCCATCAGGCAGGAGGAGAGCAGTAGATGTAAGGGATGGAACTGGGTCCTTCTTGGAGAGGAAATAAAATTCCCTCCTGACCCCCATCACCTTCCCACGTGCCCTTGCAGAATAGATGTGAGGCTCTGGTTCCAGAAAGTCAGGCAGGGGACACTAAAGAAGAAAAATCTCTGTGTGGAGGGTCCCCCGTTTGCACTTGGTCTGTCAGAAGGATCACAGCCTCAAATACTGTCAGGGCAGCCTGCACTCTCCAGCAGGTGAATTTGCCCTGTGTTTCCACCATGGAAAAGAGACTGCAATACTTTTTGCATGCTTCCCTCCTTGTTTATTTTGCACAGATGTCTCCTGCCTTCTAATCAGAGGCACCGAAATCCTTTTCTTAAAGGTATTTGCTGCCTAAATTCTGTGCTACTCCAGCATCCATTTCTCATTTTTCTCTTAAAAGTTTCACCCTTCATTCTCTCTGTTTCACTACTCCAGCTTCCTTTTGCAAATGTTACTCAGCCTTTTCTCTTATGCATCTTTCCTCCCAAACAACTGACCTTTGATTTGTGGAGAACTGTAAGTTTTATCTGGAAGTTACTTGGGGAGAGCTGCTTTTGGAAACATCTCGTTTCACATTTCACTGGTTTCCCCAGGCTTTTTATTTTGTCAATCAGCATAAATTCAAATAGGGCACAAGTATAGAGTCAATCACTGCTGGGATTTTATCAAGGGCACTGCAAAAGCTTTTGATAACTACAAACTGCTTTAAAGATTTTTTTTTCCCTTAAAAATTTTAGCAAAACAGCAGAACACATTCCTAGACATATATAGAAAAAACAGAACATATCTTGAATGTTTTTGATTTTGATATAGTGATTTCCAGCGCTTCCAAAAAGGTTTATAATGGAAAGCTCTGTTCTCTCTGATCCTGTAATCAGTTATCCACATGACCATAAAACACCAGATATAGAACTCCTGACTTCTGAACTCCTGAACCTCCTCTCGTTCTTCAAGTGAAAAATTAAAGCATTAGAAGGTGCATTCTTCAATATCTTGAAGCATGTGAATCTTGATCCTATTACTTAATCATCAAATCACACTTTTCTGCTCTTAAATGCTTAGTCTGTGTGCTGAATAACCCTCATGGATGTAGCTGGAGCCAATAGATAATGAGTGCCCAATCAACCAATCAATCAATCAATCAACAAAGAACTGTTAACCATCAAGAGAAGAAAGGTCTTTTAGACATTGAAAATTATTTCTCATCTCATGAAGTTAATGAACCTTATGGACACCCCCCAGATATGGAACAGAGACAGGAGAAAGAATAAAAATATTACAGCCAGAATAACCACTAAACAGTATAAAGCTGGCAATGAATGAAAATAAGCACTGCTTCTGATTTAAACTTCACACAAGGTATAGTTTGGGGTGTCTATTTTAATTGTTGCTTTTGATAAATATATATTTCTTTAAAATGCAACTAGCTTAGCTGAACAGTCTTAGAACTTAAGTAATTAAAGTTGTTAAGTAATTTTGGCCCTGCTGCTTGGCATGCACAGATCTTGTGGATTCAGAGTGAGCAGCTCACAAAAATTTGCCAGGGACCTCTGCCAGAGAGCTGCAAGAGTTTGAGCATGTGAACAAAACCACTCTCCTAAGTAATGGGTCTTGAGCCATTACAAACAAATAATTACACTCAGGATCCTTGCATTTCTCTCTCTTCTCAGCACATATTGCCAATTTGTTGTTCTGTGGGAAAGATTTAGGATGGGCTCTGCAATGACACTGAAAGTAAACATTAACAATTAATGCAATTCATTATCACAGTATTTTTAAATGGGTGCAAATTGATTTTTGAAGAGTATCCAAACCAATCTGACTTAGAGTAACTGCTAACAGCAACTTACCTCTTTGTGGTGCTTAGCATTTGCTGAAATAAAAATGCACTATTCTAAAATTTATGAGAATTGATATCAATGATTTAATGAACTCAGAAAGTGTAAATGTCCTTAGTGAGGTGTTTAGAATGGGCTTCTGAAACCATAACAGGTATTCAAGAGATAAATTTTATTCCAAGATTATTAAAAAAAGGAGCCCAGCCGGAATACTCATGAGTCCTCATGGAGGTAAAATGAGCTTCACTTTATTACCCAGATAGATGCATTCTTATAGAACTTTTCCAGGGTTCCAAAGGCAAAACAATCTACTATTGGTTAAAACTAACTTGTTTACAATATACACTTCTGTGTGAATGGCTATATTCAAATATTATGCTCGTCGCTATGCTAAGTTCTACCTATTTCCCCATCCCATGAACAGTGCCCCTTGTTTTGCATTCCTTTCTTTGTCCATCACCTCACTGCCTGTGCTATCTTTTATTTCTCAGGCAGTTTCAAGGACACTGACTGCTTACTCTGAGCCAGGTTGTGCAAATATGCTTCATATAAAACATCATGTCCTTGTTCTGCTATAAGTTTTCCTACACAAGATAGTTATTAAAGTCCAGCAAGGCCATTTGAAGGACCTAAACAATAGTGTGTAATTCAGTATGAATAAACATTTAAGAATCTGATATTATTAAGTGTTTCTCAGTTATCAGGAGCCTTGCTGTTCCTGTATTGAATCAAAAGCACTCACAAGTTACGTCTACAATTTCCAATTTCAAAATCAATTAGTGCATCATTACTGGTTAATGTGAGAGTTACAGGAAAGCAGTGATAAGGAAAAACAAATGCAAGCAGGAAATACACAATTATTGAAAGTCCCAGTCTTGATAATGGCTATTTCTAATTAAATATAAATGGATGAGAAATGTGTGGCTTTAATCCTCTTGTCAGATCACCACAGGATAACAAAATGATAGATCACCTCCCACAGGCAAACAGTTTTTCATGTAAGAAAGAAGCCAAATGTTCAATTGGTTTGGTCCATATTCCAAGTGTTCCATTTGACTGCTACCTCAACTTTTATATTCAGGAAAGCTGAAAGGACACAAGGGGTACAGGCAACCAAATATTCAGAATTAAATAGAATCAAGGTGATATATAGCAGGTACTAAAGTCCAGGGAAAAAAATCAGGCTATGCCAATGTAATTGACATTCTTGTGCATTAAGACGCAGTCTTTTAAAACACAATATTATACTGTTTTAAGAACTTTTAGCCCATCATTACTGCATACTTTACTCTTCTCACTAAACACCAATAGACTCCAAACTGAATTACTTGACTAGGTTGAACACAACACTGAAATTTTCCCTGTTGGCACTCCATGCATTCCTATAGCACTGCTTGGGAGAAGTCATCAAGTTCAGAACTGGAAGGTGCAGCAGGAAGAGCTCAGGTGTGTCTGTGAGAACATGGTGTGAGTGACTCTCTGCAGGGAGAACTGGCATCTCCAGCATTACACTGAGCTACTTTGGACAAGCAGGACAGGAATGAGTCTGCCAAGAGAGGAGCTGGTAGTGTCTGTCACTGGAGATGTAGGGGAAGGTCCAGGCAGCAGCTCTGGCTCTGAGCTTGTTTTGCCCCAAAGTACAGGACAGACCATGCAGCAGTGGTGGTCCTCAGAAAAATAAAACAGCAGTCCAAAAGAACTGAAATAATATTCACTTGCCACCTGACTTCCAGGAGCCAGACACCTGCCTCCATGATGGCATCTTTGAAAATCCCTACAAAACAATTTCTCAGAAGTCTGCAGTCACCAAGGGCCAGTGCCCCCCTTCACAATTCTAAGATGGTGAAGTGCATTATTTATGGATTCAAATGGTACATTCTTCTTCCAAAATAATTGTTGTATAATTGGGATAATGCCCTTGATTGTCTGCCTAAGTGAAACTTGGAAAATAATGCTTGGCTTTCAGCCATTTGATCAGCAGTCAGAGCTGACTGAAAACTTTCCATCAAGGCATTCAAGAATAATCCATCTTTTCAAATAAACAAAAAATTTCACAGTAGTAATCATCTTCCTTATAATATATTATAGCATTTTAGATCAAAGTAATAAAAAACTGTCTTTTCCCCTCCTGAAAATTTTTTTGCAATAAAAATTTCTAATTAATTTTTTTTTAAATTAAAAACAATTAAATAAAAAAATTTGCAATAATTAAAAAAGAAATTATGACAGTATTTTCCACCTTTTCTCCTCATTAGCCTCTTCCCATCATCAATCTTCTTCTGTAAGTAATCAAGATTGCAATTGGGAATTATTACCTGTGTGTAGACAATAGGTCTGCTGTTCAGGGAAGGTTTAGGAAGGAAGTTAAGAAAAGGTCTCCAGATTTCAGAGAGCTTTACAATGTGAAAAAAGGGAAACGGAATGAATTTAGCATCTAAAAGAGAGTCAAGACTGTGATAAATTTACTGGATGTGCCCACAGTGCTGTAGTGGAAGTAAATATACCCAAGTTATGGTAGGATCTCTAGCTCTACAGCCACAGTAACATGTGTTTGGCATGTTAATTAGCTCTGAGTTAATTATCTCTGTGTTAATTAACACAGGAGTTAACACAGCTTTCAGAGCAAATTTTGCAGAGAGCACTGAGTCCTGGTTCTGCTAAAATGAAGGAACAGAGAACTCACCTTGAGAAGTTTGAAGCCATTTGTTGCACTAGAAAGGATTTTTTTCCCTCTTGACTTCCATGTCTGATTTGGAGAGATTCCAAATCTTGTGATTCAACATTTTAGGAGAGAGTCCCCCAGACAAAATGGTGATTTAATTATGGAAAGATTCCATGACCAAAAGAACCCCTCAAAGCCTAGTTTCATACATGACATTCAGATGAGGCTAGAAGCTCCCTTTCTCCTCTCTTTGATATCTGAAGATGTTAAATGAGGAAGATTCAAGGGGAAGTAGCTAGCAAAAGTGCAAAAGAGAATTCTAGAAGAATCAAAATATGTGAATGGAGAATAATTTTCTGAATCCAACCATCTACACATACAAAATGAAATTATTCCTTGAGAATTAAATCAGGATTGGAGATAAAGTAATTTGGTGAAGAAGCAGTAGAAACAGACACCTGTCTAGATTAGGCTGTGGTATTATGTATCAAATGACTGATATTTTTCAGCTCAATCTTCTGGTCAAACCAGGAAGATAAAGAAAAGAAATAAAAAGAAAGTAAATACAATAATCTGCAGCAAAGTATTTCTGTAGGTTTCTAATCTAACGAGGAAGCAGTGAGAGGGAGAGGAACTACTAATCAATGATGTGCTGCTTTTTGCCTCACTGGTCTGCCAAGAAAAAAAATCTCACATTTGTTTTCCAAGACAAGACATGGTCTTCTGTAGCTGAGATTTGCTCCCAGCTGCAACAGCTTACACTTGAGGTGCCAACTTCAATCATGTTTCAAGGCACTTGGACTTCTTCAGCTCCTCACACTTCTACTCTGGAATATTTTTGGGGATAGCTGTAAAATTTCAGCTGATGTGCACTAATCCAGGATATTGCCTTGGACTTCATGAATACAGAGACAAATATGACTTACTGCAGCAAATACAGTGGATATCTAATTAGTAAGTGGTACTCATTTATGTGGGGAAAAAAAGAGTTTCGCCCTACATCTGATAAATAGGCAGGCAGGCAGAGCTGAAGGATCTTCATGTCAATAAATATTTGAGGCACTGAAGAGTAAATTCCAGTGAATTACAGCAGGTTTACCTAAAAGGGTGCTAAATGTAGCTCCATTTCTTATTCCTACTGGGCATGAAAAATTTTATACACAATTAAATCACTAGGTGAAACTACAACTTGTATGTAAGTTAAGCTTATTTACTTGCCTTACTATTGGTTTTCCCAATTTAGATTAAATTAATCACTGTAGAATTCCTCCTTACTTGGAAAAAAAAGGCTCAATATCCAGTCATCTCTATTTCTTGATTTCTCATATTTGTCTTATTAAATGAGCTCAATTGTTTGTAACCTTACCCTGCCAGTGTCATGGCAAATACCTATCAGGCAATCACTTTTCCTCAGACCTGCTCAGCCCACAAAATTCATAAAGGCAGAGCACACTGACATCCACCACATGTTTCTTGGCACTCTAAAAACCTCCTGCCACAAGACACACTCCAGTTATTTCCTTTTTCTTCCTCCACTATTACTTTTTCTCCATTTCTAAGCATCATCCATCATCATCTTAGCTCACACAACTTGGTTTTTCCCTGTGACTGCCCTGTGGCTTTTATGGTGGGATCATTCTCCTCCTTTTATAGGTGGGGAATATGGTGTGAATATGAGGAAAGGTGTAGGCCTCTTCCAGAGTATAGGAGGAGGAGGATGACAAACATTAAGGTACAACAGAAAATTAGGAAATAAATGAAAAAATACCCAAAAAAAGCCCCCATCTAATTTGGCTTGGACATTTGAGGAAACTAAAGCTTTAAATACTTTCAGGGCACAAAAATCACAAATTCCATAGTCACTATTAATGACTTTTCTGACATGTCTCTGTCATTCATGTTGATGCTGTGCTTTATTTCACTAGATGGTAACCACAGAAACCAGAAATCAAACAGAAAAGAGCTCTCAGTGATAGAAGCATGGTGATATGGCACAGAATGGTACTCTGTGCCTTTGTTATCTGTGACCACCAGAAAGGAGGAGAGAGAACACCAGGGTGGCTTTAAGATGTGTATTAACTCTCAGGTTGTCAAAGCACAACACCAGAAATAAATCTGCAGCAAACTCCTGAAACAAAGAATTACCTTCTGCGACAGCTTCACAGGGTGAAACTGCATTTTTTTCCCCCATAAATACAGCTGCATGATTTAGCCTCTCCTAAATGCTGAATACAAGCTGTCAGCAGAGAGAAGGCTCTGGGAAATAAGTAGCTTTATGTGGTGAGCAGTCTGCAAGCTGTGTGTTTCTCGTGGCAATGTCTAGCACACCAGAGACATGCAGAACAATCCCTCCTGATCCCACAGCTAGCTGGAAGACATGGAATTAGCCTGTTCTTGAACCTCCACTTGCACAAATACAGTTTTTTGTCCACTCATACATAGAACCTTTAGAGGTAGAATAGCCCAGATTTTTTTCTGTTTTCTGGAGACAAGAAGTGCAACCAGTGTAAGGGCTGCACCTTAACTTTGTTTAGAGAAATGTTGATCCTTTTGCACTTCTCTAATTTGGAATAGGACAGGCACCAACATGAGCTATATCTAAACATATGAGCATATCTAAATAGCTACCAAAAAAAGTGGGTTTAACCTGTTTTACTTTCCATGCAGAGATATTTACTTCTGTAACAGAGATTTCTCTAGCAGAGAGAAATCTTCTTAAATAGACAGATAATTCAGAGAAGCACTCTGAACTCATGATTTCATGGCTCCTGCACTCTCTCTTATTGAGGCCTAAATTTCCCTGTATGTATGGCAGGGGAGGCAATATCTGTTCACATATATTTGAAGTAAACAACTCAAATTTTTTCAAGTCTAAACTACCAATAAAAAGCCAGCCTTGGTCAAAAGTCATCATACAGTTGTTACATTTATTCTAGCTTGGTTGGTTTTGGTTGGAGTTTTTTTGGTGGGGGTGTTTATGGGGGTTTTTTTGGAGTTTTTAAAATAAATTTATTTTCAGCATAAAATGTCTCCATTTAACTAAATTTGATCCATTTTCAATTTTCATTAATTTTGCATTTCACTCCTGCCCTGCAGCACTCCACCTCATTTCAGGGATAATCTTACCTGATTTCTTTATCCCTTCTCTCCAGACACAGTGATTATTAGCCCTGAGAAGTAAAGAGGGCATCTCTTCACAGAAACCTTAATAATAAATGATTTAAAAAATTGTAAACTATTCTAGAACTAATAATTTAAATTTCCCCCTGAGCTATATAAGGTTTGGGAGCTGAAAGTTTCCTCTATCCTGTTGAATAAAAAATGAATTTCTCTTAGAGGTTTCTAAAGAAAGTGCTCTGACAAATATGCTAAAGATTTCTGCTGAAGTGATTTGGGGTGGCAATGCAGCTCATTGCTTCTTATTTTCTTATTTCATACCCAGCCAAGATGAACAAAGCATAAAAACATTCAAGCAACTTTTCTCAAGTAGATGGCCTTAGTATGTGGTTCAGATAGACGTGGAATGTTTTTGGAAAACCCCATTTTCCTGATGCAAGATGAAGTGTCACATTAATGGGGATAAATGCTACATCTGTGATAACCATAACTTAACCAACGGAGGGCTAAAATGCTTTTTTGCATTTTAATCTGTGACCTACTGTTTAGGCTCCCATCAATCTCAGGGATTTTTTCCCCCACAGCTGAATGAAAAAAAAAATTTCCATTGAAAAGTCTTATTCTATAATCAGTAAGCAAAAGGATTTGTTTTCTAACTTTACACTTGGTTTTACAGAACTTTCAGACAAGCATCTTGGTACTTTATGTATCAGTATTTCAAATTACATGGAAATTGACTTTCCAGAATGCTGGAAACTCACTGCTGTGTTCAGCAGCAGGGCTGCTGGGCACCTCTGCAGTGCAGGTTTACTCAGCCACTGGCCTCAGCCTCTTGAGACCCTGTAGAACACAACCAGATACTGAAATCCACTAAAATAAAGCAACTTCAGGCAAAAACAATTCTTTTAGTTGCAAAGTTTGAGATGTCACGTGAAATTCAGTTTCAAACGAGTAGAAATACTTTTAAAACCCAGTACTTGGCCCTGACAGATTGAAAGTGAAGCAAAGAGTGGGGTTACCCTTTGCACAGGGCATGGCATCACTGACTGCACAGTAACTCTCAGGAAAAGAAGCAAATCCACCCAGTCAGGTTTCATGTAAATTTTATTAAAATAGTACTTACAAATAACACATCTTATGAAATTAAGGAGTCCAATTTTAATTCCTGAATTTTACAGCTCAGCATTGATATTGCCACATATTTATAAATGATGTAAAACAGTTACATTATGATTGTTAATACAAAATAAACTCATTTGATGGAATGAACTGTCTTACATAGCTATACAGAAAGCAATTTTTTTCCAAACAAGAGACACAATTAAAAGTAGCTACTACCCTAAACTAACTACTAACTAAATCTCTACAGCATAAAAATAGCTTCACATTAAAGTATTCTACGATAAATGGACCTAACATATATTACTGTATGTTACTACTATATTACATAATCTTAATTATATTACTTATATTGTATAGTATTATATTACCTTAAAAACATATATTACCACTACGTTACACCATCATTATTATATAATATCTTACAGGAGAGATCTATGTGATGTATTGCAGCTGGTTCCATATTTTATCATTAAACAGTCGCAGCACTGGAAAATCCATAATAAAAGTTCTTATTTTAAAATTTTGGTTTCCCTTAGGAGTCCAGACAAGCTGTTTTCTGTGGCGATGTCTCATCATCTTCATCATCAGGATAACCAAATATTTCAAACAGACCTCTCTGCCAATTAGAAAAAGGTAGAAAAATGGAATTCCCACATTGAAAAAATACACACTGCACATCTGTTTTGCCCCCAAGTCTAAGGGGTAGCAATAAAATTCTTGCCACAGTTTTCTGTAGCTGCTTGGAAGCTAAGATTCAAATAATGCTCAGCTGTAAAGGGCACAAAAAAGGCATCACTTCCTGCATTTTGTCTGCTTAAAAACATTTATTAGTTCCTTGATGTGGAATAGATTCCCAAAAAGGCAATCCCATCTGTATATAACACACACACAGGGCACAGCTGGGCAGGGAAGAAAGCCAAGGAGTAGCAACAGTTCAAGCATGCAGAAGAGGCAAAATTAACCTGTGCCCACCAGATTAACAACAGACTCCACTCCCACCTCATCCTCTTTAAACCTTAGCCCAGACTAGTCAGGGTTTCACCCTTGGTGAAGCCAGTGAGGGATCTGGGTGAATTTGTCCCTAACTGAGACAGCCTGTACGAGGCTGCTGCTGACTGTGCCGCGTTACACCCAGCAAAGCTCTGCAAGCCTGACCCACGTCAGGACAGGAGCTTCCACAGAAGTCCTCTCCCACCTTGGGGGCTGTCACCACTGTGGTCTGGGTTGTGTAGGTTGGATAGCAGCCACTGGAGCTTGCTGATGGCATTGGAGCTGTCTGCTCTCCACTCAACTGCAGGTCTTCATCCATCTGTAAGCCTGTTGCCTCTTTGGCAAATGTCTCACCAGGCAATGTGGAGGGGACACTGCAAGAGACACAGGA
Organism: Anthoscopus minutus; assembly: GCA_013399455.1. Classification (NCBI taxonomy): domain Eukaryota; kingdom Metazoa; phylum Chordata; class Aves; order Passeriformes; family Paridae; genus Anthoscopus; species Anthoscopus minutus. The sequence goes on along the minus strand of VWYI01043631.1, from coordinate 88,005 downwards.
CAAGTGATTGAAGCTGTTCCTGATGTTTCAGACTCAGCCAGGTGATAAATGGCTCCCAAAGCTTTAGAATTAATTAAGTGACTTGGAGAAGGCAATCTAGCTCCATCCCAGCTTCCACTCGCACCGTAAGCTTCCCAAATTCCCAGGTGAAAATGAAGCAGACTGAATCCTAACTCAGAAGAACAGAGCAAGATTCTCCTCTTTGTAAGCTGAGAGTTTTCTGAACAGAGCATTTAATCCACTGACCACATCAGCTGTACTCAGAGAAAGGTAGATGAGGGTTTACTCTAAATCAAGAAGCTTTCAGAATGAATGAAACCCAACCCAGCCACCTTCTTCTGCTGCACTCTGGGAAATTAAAAACCAACCAGCAGGCCTGCAGAATGGCAGACACTGGCATAAGACTGTTTCTGTCACAAGACAGAAACTGAGCCATACCTGTTCAGTTTCTCTTTTTGTCTGTCTTTTTCTTGCTCATATTTTTTCTTCAGTCCCTGGAACGTGTGAATGTATTTGACAGATTCCAGTGCATCAGAGAAGTTCTCAACTATATGTGCAATAAGGAACCGAATATCCTTCTGAATAAGAACAAAACAGGATTTCAGTCTCAAATGGTCACATGCAGAAAGTCAGAAAGCTTTTAACTTTATTTTGGAAAGTAACTGATTCCTTGTCCAGAACCAAAATATTCTTGTCAAGAACAAACGGGAAGCAATCAGATTTATTCTTAGGCAAAGAGCTGAGACCTGGAAAGAATTATTCAACTTCCCTTAGACATGCACAATTAGACTTGGCAACAGCTCCATTTGTGACCCTTCCATTAAAACAAGATGTTTGCTATCTGGGAAATCTGCCTTTTGCCTCTTGCCCTGTGAGGCCATGGACACGTCAGTGCTGCGGCGGCTGCTGAACGTACCAGGCAGATGAATTCAAACAGCTCCATCAAGGCAGACTTGAGCAGGTTGCACCCGTTCCTGTTGTCCAAGACAGCGTTTACAACTGGTTCAAACAGGTTTCCCACAGCGATGTAATGGTTATAAAGATCATCTTTCAGGCCAATTATCCTCCTCATCAAGCGAAGAGCACCTGTGTGAAGAAAGACATTCAGGCATTCAACAGCCACGTGCCCGGGCTCTCACCTTCTTGTGGAAGAATTGAAAAAATCTGGTGTTATCCCGAGAGGAAGAGGGACTCATAAAGTGCAGAAGCAGTAGTTGTTGACAGGTCACCTTTCTTTCCTTCTTGGACTTCCCTGAGTATTTGAAGGTCATCGGGAACCATGGATTTCTCTCTCAAGTCCATCAGCAATGCATTCCAGCATGCACAAAGATAAACTGCTAGCTCCCTCCCGTGCTTTTTCCCTTGTTCCTCTCCCAGAACCAGTCCTGAGTCTTTAAAGATTCTGGTTCACAGAATTTCATTCACTCTCCACAAGGAGAACCAGATTTAGGACATTATTATGAAAGGACACAATTTCCACTGAAATGAGGCAAAAAATCTGATTACAAAGAATCCTGTAATGAAGATTTGGAAGGACTCCTGTAGACTACAGAAGAGACAACAATCCTCCCCCCATCAGAAACTGCACTGGTCTGTGCTTACAGACAACTGCTACCTCTTTTTTTTTTCCAAATTACTTAATTGTAGCCAGTAAAACACAGCAAATGAACAGGAATTCTGAGTTCAAGTGTGCATTGGTACTGGTACACCTTCAACACAGGATACACAAAGCCTTTAAAAGGAAATTGCAACAGTTCCATACTCACACAAGGCCAGAAATTTGTGTTTGGATTTCATCAAGACCAGTGTTCTTCTTAGCAGATCATTTTTGATAATGTAAATCTTCATGTGATACTTGTGCCGTTCCACACAAAAAGACAACAGCTCCAAAACTGAGGCAAGTATTTCTGCTGCTTGATAATTATCTATAAGAAAAAATAATGCCTTAAGTTGTACAAAAAATAAATAATGTACTGTCAACATACACTGAGCTCAGTTGCTATTGCAGTTTCTGACATATTTGTAGTGGATTTTTGTTTTACTGCATTGCTTTGGGAAGCAGGACACTGGGTCAGAACAAAACAACAAACACAGCTGCGGCTTTTTTTGCCTTTACAGTAAATATTCTTTAAAATTAGACTAGTAAAACTAAGACTTTATTCTCAATACACATGAAGGAAGTGCATCTTTACAAAGTACATCATCAAGCTATGTCAGCATTCACAGCTTCAGGAAAAGGCAAGGAAAACTCCTGCCTTCAGAATCCCCGTCCCTGGAGGAACAGCAGCTTGCAGCAAGTGGATTCCCAGCAGGCATTACAGGTCTATTACTGTTACCAGGACTTTAAGGCCCTTCAAAGGGAAAAAAAAAATTAAATTGTCATTACCTATTTCATACCATTCTTCTGATGCATGAGCCAGAAGCGGTGCAGTAAGGACGTGAATGTAACGGTAGTAGAAGATATCGAGAAATTCAAATATTTCTAAATTCTGAAACAACAATAACTTCATTAAACACTGGCATTCACATGCAACCTTTTAAATAAAAATTAGTAGTAATAGAAGAAACAGCCTATAAAGCATTCTAGTGAGTTATTTGGGTCTGCAGTGCAGGATCAATTTCTTTCTTTTGGGACAAACTTGTGAGACATCCAACCAACCTAGCTATCATTAAAAGAATCCCCAGCATGGAAGCAAATATATGCCAGAAAAAAACATCAGTGACTCAAAGTACTTGACAAAGGGTCCTTAAACCATTCTGAAATGCACGTAGTTTTGCCCAAAACAACCTGTAAACCCTTTTACAGGTATTCTGGTACATTACAATGTATTGAAATCTTTCAGGATTTATCATCCAGATGGAGAGAGCTATGGTCAGACCGTGCTATGGCACTGACACTTGGGACTGTGTGGTTCAATACTGGCATGATGTCCCAGGCACAGACCTCTCATTAGCTAAATTAGCTTATCTTTTGCTTATTTAAAGTTGCTATCAGACCACACTCCACTCAATAAAAAAAAAACCTCTAATTTTTTATCCTCTGCCCACAATAACAGCAATAGGGAATATCAGGCTTTTAAGTCTGCCAAAACAGTATCATGTGTTCTGCCACTCATGTTCTCTTACACTAGCTATGGCCAGCATTTTCCCTGGATCGATCAGAGCACACAGAATCTCCATTAACTGATTATCTCCTCCAAATTCAGGGTTGGGATTGCAGATTATCTGCTCAATGACCTCAATGATGAGCTGGGAATCCTGCAAAAAGAAAAAGTCCCAAAGAAAGAAATCACAAAATAATTACTCACAGGAATGGAATGAGTTCCCCACTCTCTGCAATTTCTTAAAAATAAAAATTAAAACAAAACAGAGAAATTTGGATTTTGTTTTGCTAGTTATTTTCCTGTTTGCCCTAAAACTGGTATTTTCAACAAACTCCAAACCACTTTTACTTACATTCTCACTCTGACGAGCCTCTTGCATTACAAATTCTTGGACCATGGCTGGACTAAATTCTACTAGATAAGACAATATATCTATAGCAGCAGATCTAACTTGCAGATCATCCATTCCCTCACAAAAAAAAAAAAAAAAGAGATGAATTTGTTAGAGTAAATCAAGTTTGGTATTTATTGTCACACGAAGCTGCAAAGAAGAGGCAGTTTAAAAACTGGAGAACATTTTGTTACAAAAATTTTCATGGAAACATTATAATATGGTTACAGAAAAACAATCAGGAACCAGGCAAATCCTTTCCCTATTATTTTCCTCCTTTAGAAAGGACACAAGGCTTTCTGTGAATTTGAGAGCCCTGACTTAGTCTGGACAAATTCACATCGTCTTGCTTGAATATCTAAGACTTTACTGATATTCTATACCTTCTATCCACAATTCATCCAATTTATATTAAAGGATCAAATCAAGGTGTTTTTCTGTGCCCATTTACAAGCAACAAGAATTCAGACAAAAGAAATTCAGTATTCCTTAAGCAATGAGGTTTTCTCTGATAAAAAAACAACAATCAAGCTTCCACATGAAATGTCTCTTTCATCTTTTGGCTACCTTGTCACAAGGGCTTCACTGGCCTCAGACTTCTCCAGCATGAAAAGTAAAAATAATAAGAGCAGTCAAGCCAGGGTGCTCCAGAGCAGGACTATGGGTGGCTTCTGGATTCTGGACATTACCAGAAACCTTCATTCTCGGCAGAGCAAAGCTCTCCAATCAGACTTGCAAAAAGATGCTCAGCAGATTAAAAAAAAAAAAAGCACTATGTGGCTGTGGGCTTTTCCAGTTTTATTAAAGCCAGTTCTAAGTTTTCACTTACCATTAATATTTTTAGAGTTGGAAGAAATCCCAACTTTGTCAAAGTTTGAAGAAATTCATCTCTTTTCTCAGGTAGCATCAAAGAAAAGGCACAGAACTCCTTGAAAAACTTCATCTGGTGCACAGGAAAGAAAAGTTTTGTGTATTTGAGTCAGAAAACTCTCTGAAAGGAGGAAACAGTTACAATTTGAACTGGGGGGTGTACTGGCTCTTTCTCCAGAAGTACTTCTTAGATGGCAGAACTCTCAGAACAGTTTCACTTTCTACTTCATCTCTCTCCTAAAGCCTTTGAGGAGCCACCAACACATCCTGACTTACCAACCCACATCGTTGCTCGCTAGCTGTAGCTTCATTTGTTAATTGTGCAAAAACCTCAGGCAAAAATTCCTCATCTTTCTGTGGAGCACACAAAAAGAACACAAATTACACAGTGCCTTCTGAAAAGTGAAAACATGATCTTTCTAGGATCCCACGCTGCACAAAGTCAAACTTTCCACACTGCCATTATTTTCATCACAAAGAAGGCAAATGCTAGAGTACACATGCAGCAAGATCATTTCCAGTCTTTCAGCACTCTTCCTGTGCAGCTGAAGCAGCTCCAAGACACCAGAGCCACAGGTAAAGCAGGGCACAGGGGGTGATCCCTAAAGCTGATCTCTAAATTCATCTCTACAGAGTGTGGTGCTTCCTTTCCTTCTCTGTCATGCCCTTTCTAAATAGAAATAAAACTATTTTCTGTAAATGCTTCCCTTCCTTCCTCCTTAATATTAACTAATATCAAACTAGCACACATCCCTATGCTTTTCAGTTCTGCCCAAGCCCATAGGCTCCCTGTGGGATTTGCCACACTCACATCAAAAGGACAGAAGAGGACAGTCCAAAGATGTTTCAGATTCCCTCAAAGCACCTTGCACATAAACTTCTAGGGAAGCAGCTGGTGCCCTTCTGACATAAAAAGTGCTAACCAAGAGAAAATCTTGGCTCAACTGCACCTGCACCATTCATACTTCACCATGAATATCCCAAGGGGATCATTTTCTGTCTTTTGGATCATTTTGGGGTGCATTGCAAAGCACCTTTTCAGTCCATCTCTGCAAGGGGGACTAGATTAACAGATCAAAAGTTGGTTGCAGCCACATTCTCCTGAAGCTTACTCACAGTAAAACCAGCTCTCCCACATGCAGGCACTCTGCCTTGCCAAGATGGGAAAATTTAGTGACCATTATTTGCTTTTCAGATTCACATCCTCTACTGGTATGAGATATTTAAGGATATACAGGACAACACTACACTTCTTGTAAAGCATTTCATGCTTCAGACTCAAAAAAACCCAGGAACATCATAATTTCTCAAGTGTTTTGGCACTTTCTGCTGTATTTGTCCATCATTTTCTCTGCATCCCTTTACATGGAAAATAGTCTAATAAATGTCCCTGGAAAAAAATACTGGAAGTTGCATGTTTATTAAATACTTATAAAAAACCAAAGATTTGCTTGGCAATCAAAGAGAAGGACTTTATCTTGTTACAGCCCATTAAAAGTACTAACATACTCAGCTGAAATTTATCATTTTGAAAATAAAAAAATCCAAGGGATCAGAAAGAAGGGAAAGCATTCAAAACATTGTGCAAATGAAAGTTCCTGCAATTAACTTATACAGTGTTCACCACCTGTAAACCATTTCCAAACTACAGCCAGAGGGATCTCTACAGATCCCATCTAAGCCACATTAAAAAATGCTTACCTGCAACCCATGTAAAATCTGCTCTCTGCTGGAGCTGATGAAGGAATTGAGGGTAGAAAGAAAGCTCTCTTCAAAATCTGTCGTATTAGGCATGATGATGGCTTGAATGTACTGTGCCCTGGATGTCTGGCGGATTTTTTGCCTGAGTTCAGGGTTTCTGATAGGAATAACGTCCTGAAGCTTTGCTGTTTTGGCCAAGGATTCCCTGTGCCTTCCTGGCTGAGCCAAACAAGGATCATACTCAAGGCATCCGGCAACACTCAGAATACACTCGTCAGAAAACATCACCTCAAACAGAATGTCTTTGTCCAGGTACAAAATTCCTCTCACAATGTCAAACAGAAGATGCAAGCCTTCGGTGTTCTTTGCACTCTCACAGACTTGGAAAAGCTGTAGGAGCTTTGGAATATAGGCCTCATTCTTCAAGGCCAACGCCAGCTTTTCCTTACAGGTGCTTGAGAGGCGAGCAGCAGTCACTAGGTCTGCAATCTCTCCAAGCGTGTGGAGTTCACAGGCAGGAAGGTCCATCAAACAACCAATTCTTCCCATTTCTTTAGGTGCTCCCCTTCTGGCTCAGGAAGGCCCTGGGTGACTTCCACAGAACGACACCAATATCCAGAGGGGACAGGAGGGAAGCGAGACAGGAGCCCAGTCTGCGCTGTGCTGCTGCTCTGCCCCTCCAGCAGCCTCAGATGTTCTTCAGTCATTGTGACGCTACCTGGCTCAGAGCCTGCTGATTGGTACATCCCTCTAACTCCAGATTTCGGAATGTTGGGCTCACGACAGCCATGGTGAAGGACCAACGGCTGGTGCTGGTTGCTGGGCTTTTAGAACTCGCAGAACCCCCTGTGGGGGCCTGTGAGAAGGTTGGAGAGGGCCTCTTCCCAAGGGCAGGCAGGGCAGTGGGGAACGGCCTCAAGCTGCTTCTGTTGGATATTAGGAAGAAATGCTGGTCTCTAAGGCTGGTGAGGCACTGGCACAGGTTGCCCAGAGAGGTTGTGGCTGCCCCATGCCTGGAAGTGCTCAAGGCCAGGCTGAGTGGGGTTCTGAGCTACCCGGAATAGTATAAGGTGTGCCTGCCTATGCCATGGGAGCTTTTAGGTCCCTTCCAAACATAACTGATCAAATTGCATCGTGGAAGCATGCTGGGACACTTCCCCAGCTGGAGCACTGCCGAGCGAGCGGTCTTACCACTTACAGGAGGCTGGGAAGGGAGGGTTCCGGTATCCAGATCTCAAAGCAGTTTAGTCATGATGCAGTAACTAAGTAAAAAAACCACACCTCAAGTTGGCCCCTCTGAGGAACCCGGAATAAAGAAACTCCTGTGCTTTTACCCCTCACCCTCTAAGGCCATGAAGGTCTGGGGCTCATCAGCTCCTGATGTGTCTCTGAGGGTCCAGTCCCTGGCTGCCCCACAGATCCCTGTGCCCTTTTGTAATTCAAAGGGTATTTCATGGCTTCTTGCCCCCTCCAGAGCTCAACTTGCATCTTGTACTGCAGCTTCATTCTGATAATGTATCCAGAATGCATTCTGAAGGTATTCTTTAACATCTACCTCACCAGCATCTGCTGGGAAAGTAACACAGCTGGCTGCAATAACCAAGGGCACTGCTGGAGCATGTAGAGGACAACTTCCCAATCCAGGTTCTTCCCAAACCATCCAGAGGTTGTGGATGCCCCACCCCTGGAAGTGTTGAAGGCCAGGCTGGAACTGGGTGATCTTTAAGGTCCCTTCCCATGAAAACCATTCTAGGACCCTATGATTTGGAAGAGGTATAAAAACAACAATAAGCGTATCATGGCTCTTACCCGGTGTTGGCTTGGTAGGGCAAAGACTAAATCAAGTTTGCAACACTTTATAAATTTCAAATGACATTCCAAGTGTTCTTTTTCCCATCAGTTAATTTAAAGCTGCTACATGTCCCTTCATACCACCTTCACTAAGCACTTCCCACATGCTGCTATTTAGGGAGACATCAAATGAACAATCCCACTAGCCCATTAGGGCTGGAAATCCTTTTGAAATCAGATAGCAATGAACAGGTCCAGTGTTCCACAATTAAGGGTGTGTTCCAGCTTCTTCTACCCATGGTGATGCCTTAAAGAACCTATAAATGAAACAACACATGATAATATGAGATAATATTAGTATAGGAGGCAATATAAAGGCTGCTGTTTATTGGAGGCCTCCAGGGACAGATATGGAAAATGTCCACAAAATGCATCCCCCTGGGTTGAATACAGTTTTCTAAGTTTAGTAAATTAGCATGATTGACAAAAATCACCAATTAGAGACAACTGGTGAGGCAATTTCCCCCAGTTCAACCCTTCTCAGAATCCTGCCTCCTCTTTTTAGGGACTAAACATTCTTGAGACATTTTCAGTGTCTCAAAGAGCTGGTTTTGACCTTGGTTCCCAGGGAGAACCAAGACTGGATAGGGGCCTTGTAACTGCCAGGGCTTGGAGCTCTGGAATATATTTTGTCTTTCTGCCTAGGGAAAGAGGTAAGGCGAAGTACTGGGACTATGAATACACAAATAGGCTACAAATACGTGTGTAAAGAATACAGAGAATATATTTTTAAAAGAAAAGGCAAAAATCAATTTGGCATCAATGGAAAACTGCATCTGAAACAGGCATGGAATGAGTCCTGTGGAAAACAAGGCAGAAAATTTTGTGGAGGCCTTAAGAGAACAGGAGACCACGTGCAGGCACAAGTCATGGTGCTTTTTCAGGTCAGAATCCCTCTAACAGAGAGTTTTTACTGGAAGATGCTGATTTATTTTTAGCAAAATAACCATGGTAGAAGTCAGTTTTGAGGAATCTCTTGTTTGAACTTTACACTATGAAGGTTCTCTTCGTAGTTCTGATACTCTGCTTCCTTTTGCCTTTGAAAACACTTTTCTAAAAAAAGAGAAAGCAAGTGTTATAAATAAGAAGGCTTATAATTAAAACGTTTCAATCCTAGTCACATATTTTTAATTTTAGTTTTATGAAAATGCTCAGCTCTGGATTTTCCCCTCAATTAAAATATTGTAAAACCAAGAAAAATGTTTCTACCTACTCCCATAAAATACATAAAAGTAATTTGTGGAGTATGAATTGAAGGGTATTTGGTCTCCAAAGAACCAGAGCTCTGTCTTTCCATTTTGGTGTGTGTGTGGGTGTGGGTGTGTGGGTGTGTGTGTAAAAAGTGATTAAATCATTTCATGAAAAACATCAATTTGAAATGGAAAAGAAAGGACTTTTTAAAAGACTGGCTAAAGCTTACAGATATTAGCCATGAAGTGACAATTTTGAAACCAAGTATTAAGTTAGCTAGGAATAATTCCCACTTTTCAAAAGGCTGGTTTTATAAAGATCAGCTCAGCTGCATTCACAGAGGTGGTGGTGTTTAGGCAGCTGCTCTCACAAGACTGTGGATGATTTATTACCTTCAAGTGAGCCACAGAGGAACACGATTTGCAAGTGTGACAAACACTTTTCCCACTACACTGTTAATCTGACTCTGGGTCAGATTACACTAGAGGCACACCCAGATGCCCAGGCATTGGAAAGGAAAATTCCCAGAAAGGAACAGCCTGGTCATTACCTGCTCCATGCTGCCTTGGGGTGATTTTATGATGATGCTCTATTCCCTAATCATCTATTCCATGCCCAGAAAAGGTTGCTGTGAATTTAAGGTGGGTCTGGGGGTGGAGGTTCAGCCTGGGGGCTCTTGCCTAAGTTTTTATCAAAAAGTCACTCCGGGATGTCCGTGGTTCCCTGCAGACTGGCAGGCTTAGCTAGCTTGAGTTTTGTTAGCTTAGGTAGAAAGGTTTTTTGTCCTTTCCCTTGGAGACTTTGACAGAAAACCTTCCAAAGTTTTGTTGGTTTTTTTCCTGAACTGTTTGGATTGGTTTTGGTCTGAGATCAGGAGAAGCAGAGGACCAGCAGGGATCCAAGGAGCTGCTCCATCCTGGCCTCAGACCTCAGAAAAGCCAAACGCACAAGAGAAAGGACAACAAATCCACCAGCTTCATCTGCTATGAGGAGGAGATCAACATCAAAGATTAACCAGGTTCCCATCTGTTTGGTTTTCTTTCCCCTGAGCTGCTGTGTGAATCTTTTGCTTTCTTCCCCGAGACAGAAGCCAGGCACCATTTTATTCCTCCCTGCCACATGATCAGCCATTGTTTTTCTCTTTCCCTGGAATTTTGGTTTTGGTTTGGTTTGGTTTTGTTACAGTGTGAGAGTGTGTATAGGGAGGGCAAGGTCTGACAGTTCAATATCTAGCATTTTTTCACCATATTTTTCCCACACCGTGTTGGCACTCTGTCAATAAATGATTGGGTTTTTTCACTTTCATCCACTAGTGTTAACCTCTCGTTGACAGAAAGGGATTGTTGGAACATTTTTTTTAGAGGAAGCACTCATTCCAGAGCATTTTCTCCTACACTTGTCTCTAACCTGATGCCAGGCATGATCAGGAAGGAAGAACTGCTTAGTAAAATAGAGTCATTACTTTTGCAACCCTTTTTGGGTTTTGCCAGCACTTTGCCCTTAAAACACTGTTGAAATCCACATCACCACAACCCAGAGTAGAGATGCAGAGAGACAAGCATTCCTGGGCTATATAGCTTTTATATAGCTCCAGGAATTTGCAGTCTCTGTCTGTAACTCATGGGAAGTGGAGGAGCTATAGGAAATGCAGCAGGAGTCCATAGGAAATGCTGACTGTAGGGATGCATTAGAAAACATCTCTCCTTCTCAAGAAGGAGAGCTTTGGTGCCTAACCCCAGTTCCCTGATCCCTGGGGGATGTGAGACCCCAAATCTTATCCTGAGAGAGAAACAAGAACTGGAGGTAGGATTTTCAGCAGCCCTGGCAGTTTCCACTCTGGCAAAGAGCTTTCAGTTCTGCTTATGGGAAAAGCATATGTTGCATTTTAAAAGGTACTTCAGCAGCCAGCAATCCAACTGCAAGATATTTTCTGATCTTTCCATTCCCAGGTACCTGTTTAATGTCACAGTCTGTTCTGTCCAAAATCATGATGCTGTTGTCTTCTGGGACAGCAGGGCCTACTCCATCCACCAGACTTTAATGCATAATCAGAGAATTAAAGAAAGTGGCTACTTCAGAGTCTATTCCCCAGTTCTTGCATGTACTGATAGTTGTGCAACTCTTCATTGGTGTAAACCAAGAGCATCATCTCCCCAGTACTACCATTACAAAGAACACACTGATACAAACAACACAGAAATATGCCCCTAAAATAAATGTTGGACTGCAAGGTCAGCTTTAGCCGAGCAGAGGATACTCTAGCTCTTCAGTGGATAAACACTAATGTTATTTTTTTCTTGATGCTTGCAGCTGGATATCAAGCAGGGCTGATCTGTCCTCTGCTGGGGTGGGAAAGTAAAAAATGAAAACTCTGAATACCCTCAGTATTTTTGAAGGTACCTTATTGGAAAAGCATGAAAGAGCTTTACACATCTAGTAAGTAAATACTCATTGTGTGCTTACAAATCAGAAATAGTTTTTTTCTAATCAAAATATTTAAAATTTTGTTTTTAAAACAAAATTGTTGAATTTCTCAAAGGGGAAGAAATGCAAGACCAGAGAATGCACAGTTGGCTCCATACTGTCAAATGAACTGCTCCCCCAGCAATGCTCAGGGACTTTTGCTGCATGAGATCAGTGGAAAGCAGAGCAGTTGCATTTGTTTGGTGAAGAGAAATTAAGGACATTCTGCAGGGGATAAGGAGGTGCACTACCCTTATTGCAGGAGCTCCAAATGCCAGACTGGACTGAGGGCAAAATGGACCTGACCAACCCTTGCTGACCTTGCAAGATATCGTCATCTCTGGTGATATCCACCAGAGAAGTTCAGCAGTCTTTGCTGTTAAAGCACAGGAGTTTTCTTTGTTCTAGGCTCTCTTAACATGATGAACAGAAGGAGGATTGCAGAGTCTAGACATACTGCCCTGAGGGAATGAGGAAGGCAGAAAAGAGCCCCTAGCTGCCTTCAAATATCATTATTACAATTTCATTAGATATTTTCATATGTTATCATTAGCTGTAGTACTGTAGTTGTATTGTTATCACAATTAATCTTTCTTACCCAGAAAAGAAATTCCCGAAACCCACACATTCCAGCCTCGAAAAAATCCCTTTTTTAGTCATTGTCATGTTCCTGCCCTCCTTTTTAGCCATCATGATTTGAGCCCTGTATTAAGTTCTAGTTACAAGCATTTCTACTCTGAAATCCTTATTGATTAAATCTGTTGGATCTAAAATTTCTCTGCATTTTTGCAAAATCATAACAAAGCAGGGTTGACAGAAAAAGATACAGGAAGCAAATGTTTGGGTGGATGCCCATTCAGGCAGAAAACTCACTCCAGCCTAATCAAAATTCAAGCACAAAACCCTGTGGCAAGGCTGAGTCAGACTAGTAAACCTCATTATTTTATATTAAGTCATAGTACAATCAAGTTTACTTTCTTGCAAAAGAAAGAGCATGCCAAGATCCTGAACTGGCAGAGAAAAATGGGTGAAAGTTACTGATACACTAGAAAGCAAAGTTAAGGAATACATACATTGCCAGAAAATTGCAGTTATCAATTTTGCCACCAGCCTCAATGACAGTGGTAAAAAGTTTTCCTGGGTCTGCTGGGGAAGAGGCTGGAATTAAAAAAAAAATGCTCTTGAAGCACAACTGTGTGTTACAGTCAAATGGCAGAATAGCTTTTGGGTATAAAACAGATTGAGAGGTTTTAAAGGTGGCATTTTTGGACAACCTGCATGTCACACTTTCTGTCTTTTGTATTTGAGTGGCACCTTGGAGCAGACTGAGGATGGAAGTGCTTTAGTTTTAAAAGAATGCATTTCACCTTTATGGCTCCCTGGGAGAAGCATTATCCTCCTTAGAAATGTAAAGGGATCTATACCATACATCTATTTCTGAGGGAAAAACTTTTCTTTGGGCTTGGTGAACACTAAATAAATCATGTAAGTCTCCAGCAGATCTCCCTCATACATGCCTTGCTGTCAGTTTGCAGCCTCCCATTGCTGTACAGAGAAGAGGCTTGGGAAACACATGCGTAAGGTTAGGGGAAAACTTTTCCACCCACCTTACACATGTGAGAAGAGGGGAACAGGCAGGATGGGTGCCCTGCTGGCAGGGCCTCCAGGACATAGCTGGGACATGAGCAGGACAACTGAAGGAAATTTGTGTGGGTTGCAGAGGGTATTCAGCCTCCACCAGTCCCAGGAAGCCAGTATTCAGGGGAAAAGGATCAAAATAAAGTAAATTTAGTCCTTCTGCCTGCATTGAAAAAGCTTCCCAGAAGTACTAAAGTTTTAATTAAATTGCTGTTTTCAGTCATTCGATTTTAAAGATCAACCTGTCTCCCGGGAATTTTGTCTTTTAGCAACCCTAGTATATCAGAGCAGCATACTTTATATAATTAAACCAATCTCACAACTAATTCCGAACTGGCTGTGCAGCACAGCAGTCCCTGGACAATCAGCACCTTATTCAAAATCTGCTCTTTGCCTAGACTGTGCTTGCTGATGGTGCTTTGAGACAGAGAAGGGACAGAAACCTATGAAATGCATCCTTTCCTGACCACCTGGGCCCTCTCTGCTCCCAGTGAGGCAGCCTTGGGTCCAAATGCTACAGGGTAAATTTCATTCCCTCACTGGGAAAGCATGAGGGTGGTTTACTCAAAATCATACTCAAACACAAGTACATGCAGGTGAGACAGCCCAGTGCTCCAGCACAGCTGGAACAAATCAAAACAGCTGCCTTGAAATGACCTAGAAGTACATCTCTGTAGACACTAACAAGGGATTTGGTCCCCCTGACTTAAACACATTCCTGTTTATTTCCTTACTTCTCAAATTCAGAGAGACACTATTTAAATCAAATACTACATTTCAAGTCGTGTCCCTTCCTGAGACTAAAGAAAACAAATCCCTGGCTGTTACTTACTTTACAGTTCTTTTGCAGGTATTACAGTCCTCATTATTCAAACATAATCCAAGGGGGAAAAAAACTAATGTTCTTCATGAAATTATATTTCAAATATTTCACTTTCAGGTCATTAAATCTCTGGTCTTCCTCCCACTCTGCAAGCACTCCCCTACGTTGTTTCTCTTTCATGGCTGCTGCCTGTGTGGCCAGCCTTCCCAGCTAAGGAGCCACTAGTACTGCAAATATTGCTATTTTGCCATTAATGAAACACACAGTAAGGTGCCCAAACAGCTGAAATTACTTCTTCCAAACCACAATCTCTTGTATTTATTGACTATGAACTTGAAACTCCTCTTGCTGTTGTGCTGCTTGTTCACTGCTCCCAAGAAAGACCATCCCAGTTAAAGTTTTTACCCTGTAACACCTTGTCAGAAAATTCTTTTTTTATTTTAATCTTCCTCCATTCCACTGCTCCTTTCTTCCTCTCTTCTAATATTCATGAGCAGTGAATTAATATCGAGATCATTGCCTCAAGGAAAGGTCAGGTCCATGGTGAATGGACAGTAAGAGTTGCAGGAATCTGGTGGCTGCCACTGCCCTATTGCAAGGAACAACAGGAAGTAGTTCCTTGCAATAGGAACAACACAAGCCATTTGAATTCTTCCACGAAATGAGGGAAAAGTGTTCCATACTCTGACCCCCAGAGGACTTCTGGGAGTCCCCCCAAAGAAAGTTTCAGTTCTAGAACATGTACTTTTTGAAAAAGCAATTTTTCATTAGTAAACTCCCCAAACATGACCATGGATAGAGCTCAGGGTGATTAGAACTCTCAGGATCAAACCATTTACACTCTGAGTTATTTTGCCAAAAGAATATTGATGTTCTGAGCTTTCATGGGTATCTTCTGCTGTGGTGCTGATGGAGAGCAACACAGAATTCCTCACAAGCACACTGTGACAAGGGCAGCTTCCCAGAACTTAGTGACATTTGGTTTGTGCAGAGCCTTGTGATAGGAAGCCCTTCAAACAGTACAATGAATACATCCAGAATAAAGAATGGGAGTAAAGGTGACTATTAAAATTTTAAGGTGCTGATATTGCAGCTCTGAAGTGGCTTGTAAAACAAGGTGATTTGAAAGAGCCTGCAATCCAGAGTAACATATCAAAAAAAGGTTTTGCTTTGAAGGAGATTGGGACAGTAATTCATGCAGGAGCAAACCTCCTGCCTGTCTGGATGCACTATGGATTCTGGAGGAATTGCACTGGCTTCACTCTGGCAATCCAGCTGTCAGTTTGTTTAAGCAAACATGCATTCAGTCCAAACAATAATGTTTTCTCCCAAAAGCTGCTGAACATCTTCACAAAATTGAATAATTATGCAGTCAGCAGTTTTCCCTGACTGTTGATAAAACTACAAAGTTGAGAGCAATCAGCAGTTAAAGCACTGCAGCATGTTTGTGTGCAAAATCTGTGGAATCAGGGAGTATAGAAACAAAGTCTTCAAAAATCAGGGTTGTTTTGACTTTTGTTGATGAATGATGATGCCCAGAAGGATTTGCATAGCTCCCCAGGATGTTCTGGCTCTCTGAGAGTCAGCTCGTTACATCCATAACAGTGAATGTCACTGATTTCCTTTCTTCAAAATTAAGGAATGACAAATGTGAATGAAATACTGTCTGAAGGATGACAAAAACCAATGACAAGTCTGTGAAAATAATTCTGTATTCACTTTTAAAAAAAAAACTTGAATACTTATAAAACACTCTGGCCAGCAGTTGTTATTAGACATAAAGTTGTTATTATCACTGTTGTTATGATGAAAATTATAATGAGCTCCCTGACATCAACACAAGGCTCAAAACAAAGTCTTCTGAAGTATACAAAAAGCCTTGAATAAATATTCCTCTCTATAAAAATGCCATTGTATATGAATAGATTTTTTTAAAAAAAAAAGATATTGTAAACTGATCTGTATCTTAGCCATGCAAAATGCTGGATCAATTTTGAAAATGTAGAGGTTTAGAGATTTTAATTCATAGAAAATATTAACAGAGGTGCTTTGTTACAACTATCAGAGTTTTCTTGCTTCCACTGTATCCCTTCCAAGTATTTGAGAAATTATGTCAAAGTAGAACTGCAGGATGGAGTGAAGGAGCAGCTAGCAAGGCCTGAGTAAGCAATTGGCCAACTTTAGATACTATGGGATTTCACAAAAATGTAAGAACCACAGGATAATTTAGGTTGGAAGGGACATCAGACCAATCCACTACTCAAAGCAAGATGATTTTACCCCAACTTGTAAGAGTTATCCTAAATACATCATTGAAAAGCTTCAGGAAGACAAACAGAAGCAGTATTGCACCTTTTCTCACCTCAGAGAAACACTTAAAATGTATAAACAACACCCATAATCGTCCACTTTGACAAAACCCATGTGCTGCTGTTACCAGAAGCACTTACAGAAAGATTTTTTTTTCTTCACACAGATGTTCATTTGAAAAGTGTAATTAGCATTTCTATATGAGCAATCTATTCACAATTATATCCTCAAATCTTTTGCTAAAACAATTATTCTTTCACTTGGAAGTAGAAATAAATTCAGTCAATCTATCTGATAACTCACAATATAAAATACCAAGTCTTGGAAAGAAAAAAGGTACAGCCTGTATCAGATGTGCAAACCCCCTGGAAGCCCCTGCATAAAATCTATTCACCCTGCCACCAGCACACGGAAGAGGCCTTTATTTACCCTTTTGATGTACAAGTAAAGCCTGAAAATGCATCTCATATCCATTTTTACATCTCTATATGTATTACCTGCAAAAATTCACTGTGAGTGAGGCAGAATTAAAATTTGGGCTGGTGCTTCTTTGATAACATCTCACAGATTTCCCACTGTAAATACATTCAGCCTTACAAAGGCATGACTCAGTGTCAAATTGAAGACTACTACTACATAATGCCAATTACAAAGTAATGGGAGAAAAATGTTTCAGTACTTTTCCATATCATGTATAAAGAACCCTCACACTTCTAGAAACCTCTAGTAAATGAGCGTTGGGAGTTACATGTTTTTTTTTCCGTTTCTTAGCTCTTGGAATTTTTCCCATTAAACTGAGAGGAAAGCCTTGATAGNAATGAGAAGTACCGAGCATTTTGGCCTAGAAACCTAGAAATTGCAAATTTTTTTTCTTTTTTGGGATTTGAATAATTTTTTGTAGAACAAAATGAACACACCATTGAACCCCTTTATTACTCATTAAAACCATGCTTGCATTTTTCACTGGAAATGCAGGTGCTTCAGGATACAATAAATTATTTGCTTAAATGAGAAACACATGCCAACCAAACAATCTTACCTTCTTTTCAAAGGCTATGCCAGTAATCTTGCTGGCAAATCCTCTTGTTTCAGTGCTTCCCACAACTGTTTCTTGGGCACTGAGTATTTGCTCTGGACCTGCCTTCAGCTGTGCTGCTCTTTGCACTTTGTCTGCTCTAACTCCACATGTGCACAGTAGGAACTCCTCAATGCTGATTTTAAAGTAACAGGTGGCTTTTTCCAGCGCTTTTTTCTGCATAGACACAGGAGAAATATCAAACTGGTGAGTTGCATTGCTGTCACTCAGGCAGTGGAGGTAGCAGTAAGAAAAACAATGTCAACAGATAATGTTCAGATAATGGTGGGAAAAGGCACATTAAATTGACTTGTAATGGTCTGCTGTAGCATTATTTCTAATTTGTATCTCACTATGTGATTAGATGATCATGCAACATACTTGAGTGATGAGGCAAAACTAGATAATTTATGGGAGAAAAAACATGAGACTGGGTAATCAACACAATGTGGTCAGCACTGGTTTGCCACATCTCATTCATCTTCTTAAAAATTCCTGAAATGTGCACACCATTACTGCCCTGTTATGGGGATGCCCCCCAGAAACCACCAGATTTTCTTCCTCTACACATGAACAGCTCCTGCCCTGAAGGGCTTTTCACAGCAGCTATTCAATGAAAAAAATCCCAAACAAATGCAACCATACATTCCCACATGTACCTCTGTCACAATAAAAACTCCTCCAAGGTTTGTCCTTCTTCAGCACAGCACTCTCTGATCTCTCCCAGAGTAGATGCAATGGCAGCTGAAGACATCAAAACCAGGCCTTGCCCATGGCTTTTCTGTACAGAATTTATCCACATGTGGATGGGGCTTTTTACCACATATGGATGGCACAGAAAGGCTTTATCAGAAGAGTAGGATTCCCTGGCTCCGCTTTACTGTAACAGGTTAGCCAAGCTATAATTTGGACTCCTCCTCTGCAAAGAACTCCATTCTGTCAAAAACCCCCAAGTGTTGTCAATAAAAGTGTCTGCTGAGAAATGAAACTGCTTTAACCCTGTATTTTTGTTCCTGACTTTCCACTTTCTCTCTTCTTCCTACCCTCCTCCTGCACCTACCATCCATCTTGGGCCTAAAAACGTTGTGAGCTGAGCAGAGAGCATAAACTGTCTTCATCTAAAAGCAGGAGGCTGTTGCCTCTGCAATTTATGAACTGCAGGAAGACAAAAACTTCAATAAAATAACCTTAAATCTTCTCAGCATCATCCTAAGGTAACTCTTTGTCATGGTGATAAAAGCACATTAATTACACAGTCAAATAACTGTGTTATATCATTTGCAATAAAAGGACATTAAGACTGAAATTCTTGGAAATAGCATAGCAGCTACAATGAAGCTCGTGCATCATTCCAACATTGTTCATTCCAGATTGTAAGAGTTTCAGAGCAGGGTGCTTCAGTGTGTTGATTGCAAGCTCCCTATAAATCCAGACAAAAGCTTGTGATACACTCCTTCCAGTCTATCCTCACTAGTGACAATACATGGCAGGGACTGGAGAAAAACTACTGTGGGAATAATTAAAAATAAATAAATAATTGTCTGTAACACCAAAACACTCCATTTCAAAATCAAAATTTTGCTAATGATTACAAACTCACCAAGAGTTACGTTGTGCCATTGAATTTTCTTAGCACGGGATAGGCAGTCTTAGGAAGAAGAATTTCCTCAGGGCTCAGAACATTTTCTTTGCTCTCATCCTAAAGAAAAAAAAATTGCTTTTAAGACCAAATCTGCAGCATGGCAGAGTGTGCTGCTTAGAAAATCCTCATATCTGAACTTCCAATGGGCAAGACCTGAAATGTCTTTTTGTCAAAGTCAGGATCCATGGAGAGTGTTCTGTGCTTTGCAGAAGAGGCTCAGTGCACAGGATCTGACTGAGAACAATCTGTGAGGCACAGTGACATCCCAGCAACTTGGGGCATTTCAGCAGGTGTACTTCTAGGTTTTTTTCCCTGGGAAAAGTATTCATATGACCCCTGCAACACCCATGAAAGAGTCCTAAACATAAGTATTAAAGCTCAAAATTTCAGTTGTTTAAGGGTATATTTGAAAAGTCGATATTTTCTTCCCCTAAGAAGAAGAGAACCCACAGGAAACTCACAATTCCTACCAGTTTCCCTCATTAAACAGTTCTTTATTTAAAATATATAAACATATAAACAGCTCCTTATTAAACAGTATATACAAATCTCAAAAGACAAATGCCAATTAGTCTGGCACTGACATAACTTCAAGGCTCTCTCCTTCTAAATATCAGATTATGTGAAAATGTAAGTTCTCACCTCAGTGATAAACAGATGTCTTTTCCAAATGCACACGGTGTTAGTTATTCATATCTGTGCCATTTGTGACAATCACAAGTAATAACAGCAATCAGATCATTACAAGAAAGTGGGCTGGGTAAATAGGAAGTGCTGAGATTCAGCCTTGGAAAAACAAAAGACACCTTACCATTTATTTTGGGTGCTTTCTGTATGAAAACAAATCATTCACCACCAATATACAACATCTCTATGGATTAAAGAGGAGTAAATATTGGTTACTAACTTGTCCTTTCTGCACAATTCTTTGGAGACAAGAAGGGTGGCAAATAAACTCTTAGAGTATCTACTAAATAATGCATCTTCATACAATTAAGTATATTCTAGTCAGAAGCCTGCAGCTCTTAGACTTTTTAGACAATTTTCAGAATAATTATCTGACAAGTCCAATTTGGACCATGCAGCCAGCATAGATTTTATTTTGTTTATTTTAAACTTATGATTTAAAAATTGAATTTTTATCTGATCAGGGCAAAATAATTTCTCATACTTAAGAGTACTAAACTATCATGACTTTCACTGCTATACATATTTCTTCACTGACTAAAACCTCACATTTCTGCAGCCACAAGATTGTTTATTTTACCAGGAAAATGACCCTAGCAATTCACTCTTCACAAGTTTTGCAGAGCATACACTTGGCAGAGGGTGGAAATGTCATCCAGCTGAAAATGCCAAAACAGAGGCCAATTTCTGGGAGCTTTGGCAGTAAGGGAAAGACAGGAGAAGCCCTCGATGCAATGCCTGTGAGGCAGGAGTTCTGCTACTCCAGTAGATAGGCAGATTTCTCCTCACACCTCCCAGTCCCATCAGCAGTGACTGGGCTGGTGAATATAACAGCCAGAGAAACCAAGCATGGAGAAGGTGTTATCAAGAAAATTATTTACAGATAGGATTATTGCCTCTTTCAGCCATATCCTAGTTAAATTCACAGAGCCTAGCAGAAAAATGGGAATACTGGTGAAGCACACCTGCTCCAACATTAACTATCTTAGGCTGCATGAACCCATTTTCATAAATTTATTACCCCTTCAGTGTCAAAGCCAGGTAATAATTTTCAGGGCTTCCCATGCCTAAGGCACAAGCAATCCAGGTCAGTGGGCTTCAAAGAACATCTTTATTATAAAACAGTTACAAATCAAGACAAGAAAATAAATTTTCCTGCAACCAGACAAACGCACAGTAGGCAAGAGAACAAATTTCAACTTATTTTACCGATTTTTATCACAAAACTGGTGCTTTGGAGCACGAGATGTTCGCTTGCTCTGCTCAGCCAAGTGGAAATGGCTTAGGAGACACTCACAGAGCCTGTGCTGATGCCACCTCATAAGTGCCCATGTGATTCCTAGGCCAGGATGCAGGGATTTTCCCCATTCCTTCGGCAGGGCATGTCAGCCAGTCAACGCTGCAGCTGTGCCCAGCCCAGGCACACAGGAGCTATCCTGCAGGCTGCACAGATGCCAGAAATGCTAACTGAGTGTGCTGTGCCTACATCCAGCTGCCAGGAGGTCCCATCTGCACATCCTCTGCAATTTTCCACATCAGGAGAAAAGCAGATTCTAAAGTGCTATAAAAGCTGTTCATATAAGTAACCCCTCTAAGGTGCAGCCTGCCTGCAGTTTTATTTCCCCTCTAGCTTGCAGCTTAAGCATTACCATAGACAGAGAACTTCTTTCCTGCTGTTTTGATGAATGAGAGAGTCACTGGCAGAACAAGTGCTATTGAAAAGTGGTGTTCTGCAACTCACCTGCATTACCAGTAAACCCCAAATCTTCTTAAATAACTGCAGAATAAGAAAGATTTATGCCTTTTGTGTCTAAAAATCTGGCTAAGCTCCAATATTCTCTTTCATATGGCAGATAAATCTGTTTTCCAATGAAAACAAGGAGGCTCAGAAAACTCAGGCCTGAGTACTGGTGCCCAACAATCACAATACCCATGAAGCCTTAAGAACCTATAAATGAAACAATGCACACTTTAGATAATATTAGTACAGGAGGTACTATAAAGGTTGACCTTTATTGGAGGCTCCATGGTAGATATGAAAAATGTCCACAAAAGCCCACCCACACAGGAGTGAATAGAGTTTTATAAGTTTAGCAAATTAGCACATTGGCAAAAATCACCAATTAGGAGCACAAGTGGTGATGTAATTTTCAGTGCCCAGTCCAAGCCCCTTCTAAATCCTCCTCCCTCAGATAGGCCCAAGAGTTTTTGCTGAAAATGTGTCTTGAAGAGCTGTTTCTTGGCCTTGGTTTCTAAGGAGAACCAAGATAGGATAGGAGCTTTGGAATGTGTTTTGTCTTTCTGCCTATCAGGGATGGGAAAAGTACTGGAAAAAGTAGCTACGAATGCAATAACAGGCTACAAAACTACAAATATATGTGTGAAAAATACAAAGAATATATAAAAGAAAGAAAAGCTGCAAATCATTAGGCATCACCCTTAGATGCCACTTGCTGTCTTTGCCCTGAATTCAACCCCTGCCAGGCATGCCTCCAGCCACAAGGCTGGAGAGGGAGAAGTGCTGAAGTTAATTCAGTTTTCTGCACTGCATCTCTGCAGCACAGATATCCATCTGAGACTACTTCTTTAGCTGATATAGTGCCAACTGTGAGGCAGATAGAGAAGAGCAAAAAACTTGGGGATATACAGATTTACAGCTAATAACCAGTAGGATTACAAGCATTAAGCTATTAAAATAAAACTACTGGCCAGCCATCCTTAGGAAGCTGAGGAGAACTTGGGTACAAAGACCTTATTTCAGAGTAGCTCAGCTATGTTTCCAGTACAGTGTTGAGATGAAGCTGCTGTACCAGAAATCCTTTGTCTTCCTGCCAGATGGCCTCTGAGAGACTCTGGCTGAGAGAATTTAGGAGTTAGAAACAGGTGCTACTGGGAATCTTCTGTGGTCATGCAGGAAAATGAGGGATGCACTTCTCCTTAACGACCTTCCATCAACAGACTCACAAATACAAGCCTCTGACATGTTGATCCTTAAAATTTGGGGGAAAAAAGTCACAATCCATCTTCCCAGCTATTCTGTTCCTGCTCCTTCCTACATCCTGTATGAGTGAGCAGGCACAGAATTTCAGCCCTGCTTTATCTATTTGGTGCTAGAAAGCCAAGTTTCAAACCTAATCATCAACTTCAAACTCCTCTGGCCAAGGAATCTGCTATGCAGAAGGGATGGAAATTGCAATGGGAACTTGTCTGAAGTGCAGTCAGAAACTCAAATGACATAAAATATACCCATTACAAGCTTGATCTTTGATTTTATTTTCAGGTAACATGGAACCATATGCAAAGCTAAACTCCAAACATGCTACTTTTTCCTTTTAATTTGATCAAGGCTATAAAATCTGTATTTTAAGTTTTGGATGTAAGAACAGAACGCTAAAATAATCTGTCACCAGTTATTTACTATAATAAAGATTGTATTTCAAATTGTTTCCTACCACTTTAAAGCAATTGACCCTTCATTGAACTTCAACAAATGAGAGCTTTGAAAATACAGCTCTTAAGAGAGATTAATAACAGCTTCTCATCTTATTCCAGGAGCCCAAGATATTCTCCCATGACTGCTATTCCTCTCAACATGCAGAATTAAAGAAAAGGGCATGAGGACGTGGAAGCCATTAGCAGTTTCCAATTGTAAAGATATGGCAAGACAGGCAATAACATTTTGTCTCAAAGCATAGCCCATTTAGTCCAGTTGAAATTATTTTAGCCTCTAAAATTGTAAATCCACTTAAAACTAGAGGTCACTGAGCATCTAGGCTGCCATGCAGCACTAGTACACTCAGGTGCCTTCTGACACTTGCAAAGTTCAGTGTTAACAGGTCTGCTGCCTATGTCTGGTTTCAATGCTCTCTTTCATGAATATTTATTGCTAACAAATATAATCCCTCTAAGTTTATACTGCTTGTGTAGCTACGGTATTTTGAGTAACCAAGGAGTTAGAATTTCGAAATAAGATTTCTTCAGAGCCAGGTCAGAACAGTGCTAACACAACATAATTGCTCTGAATATATACAACTTCTTTCTGAATCTATACAACTTCCTTTTATTAAGGAAAATAAACAGTGAGCAGTTATCAAACACCTGTATCAGATGTTCCCATGTCAGATAAATACCAAGACTTAAATACAGACAACTGTCAGATTTGGAGGTTGCTAGATGCTTACACAGAGAAATCCTGATAATTTTTCTATGAGAAGTCCAGCAGCTAATGTAATACAGTACATCTATAAAGGAGAATGTTCAAAGCAAATTATCTCTCTTTGGAAATATAACTGCTTGTTATAAATCAAGACAAGGTTGTCACCTCTTTTGGATCAAGGTTAATCTACTCATAGCCATTAAATTCACACACATACATTACCAAGGATCTATTTTACAGCTTCTCACTCTAGTAATTTGAAGCGTTACCAGCTGAACATGACATTTTCTATCAGATACAGAAAAGCCAGAAAGGAATTGTACTGTTATGTTTAGCTTTCAGGCTATGCATTTAGCTGTACAGGAACTAGATCAGTAAATGTTAGCAATGCAGCAAGGCAAAGCAAGAAAAACTGGGAAACCAAGGCAGATTGTCACACTATGGGGTTTTTCTCCCCAGCAGATGATGGAGAATATTTCTGCACAGCAACAGAAGTGTTAACCTAGCACCTCCAAAAGATAAGCCTCACCATTCCCAAAGGCTGGAAATCATTGCATGATGAAGCCCAGCCCATACTCTCCTTGCTAACAAGCTGAAGTTTTATTCTATTTAATAGACTTTGTGGCACTAGGTGACACATCTCTAATTAAAAGATATAACATTTCAGCGTGAAAAATCCTGAACCACAAGGGAAAACCAGAACCCTACTCCACTGTTCATATTTCCAGGAATCCCCTACAAAAACCTAGCTGCAATAAAAGCCATATGTTTTAGTAAGAGTGGACAGATTACTGTTTAGCTTTGCAAACTGAACAAATCAACAGCAGTTTTACACCACCTGAAGATTTATCCCTCTTTCTCCACCTTGCACGCTGCAAACAGCTGGGCAGTTTGTGAGAGCTCTGAGAGCTCAAATGTCTGAGCAACAGCAATGATAAACACAAGTTAAATGCAAACTTGAAAACTGTTTCCTCCATAATCAAAGAGGACTGATTTCAGGCATGTGAAAGCCAGGCTAAGTGCACTTAGTGACCCACTAGCATTTGCTGCCAAAACCAGCTGGATTTGAAATGTTAGCCTAAGCTTTGATTAACTGCCTAGTAATTTATGAGGGCAGCTGCTCTAAGACACTAAACAGATGTATCTCTAAAAGGAAATAGAAAGGAAAATGTTTCCTCTGATGAGGCTTTGAAAAAACTTGGCATACACTTTGGCAAACAGATGAGAGGTATTTTACATGCAACAAAACTCATGAGATCCTACAAGATCCATCCTGCATAAAATGGCTGTACTGATTATATGAATGTTCCCTGAGAGCACTCATGTGGATGCAGAATGAGCAGACAGGCAGTGGATTCACAGCACCAGGCCCTTGGAAACTGATATTCACTAAATCAGGTTTAAAATGGGTTGTAAAAGAGATTTCTGAGAATTAGAAATCCAATGAGTTCATCCATTGACATGCGCTTTCCAAAGGGGCATTTTCACAGATCAAAGAAGTATCACCTTCAGAATATTACAAAAAGTGTAATTACCTGGCAGCAAATTACACATTTTTGCTAAGGAAGATGATTGAAGCTTTTTTGAAGACCAGTGTAGACACCACACAGGGAAGAAGGTTTTCTTAGATTCACAGTAAAAAACAATAGCTCAGTTCAAACATCCCATATAATGCCTCATCTCACACAGCCAAAGGACCCAGAATTTCCTCACAGGGATCTTGTGAACACAACCCAGGAGAGATGAGGGAGTGCAGGTGTTGACCCTGGGAAAGTACGTGGGAGAATACAGGGCCTCAGCATACCTGGGAGCTCCAGAAAGGCTTCTGCTCTCAAGGAGGTTCTGCCTCTATTTCCTTCCCTCCTGGCAGAAGACAGTAAATGTACATGATTTGGAACTGCGCCTTCAGCCAGACTCCAACACGTTACAGCCCACGTGAAAGAGCTGAATCAATACGGAAATATGTAACCCACATATCTGGCTTCCTTTTTGTAGTAGCTTTCCTGGACACTTCCCTGGTAAAAAGTCCTGCTGTTTTCAGAAGAAAGATTGGCATTGGTTTCAAAACACTCCCTGGGGCAATTTTTCCATAATTTCTCAATGCAAAATTTCCCTTGCTAACTTTCTTTGCCATTTGTGTGTTCACGGCGCCATGCTAACCCGCTCATACTTTGGTGAAAAGACAACTGCAACAAAAAGCATCCATCATTTAATACAAAAATGCAGAGGTGAACAAGGCCATCAGATCTGTCCAGGTACTGTGGAAATGTCTGTTCTTGTACAGACTGAATCTCAAAAAATTGATGGTGCTTCCACCCACAGCTCTGCTGATTGGGCTAAGTGGACTGCTGTGCTACGGGAGTAAATGCCAAACACAAAAGAGGTTCACAGAGCTTTCCTTTCCAGTGGCATTTCTCTTAAAAATGAAGGAAGTATCTACTCAAATTGCACTCCTGGGCCAGAAAAGGAGCAGTGTCTAAATGCAAATACAGGTAAAGACACCTGCAACAGCCATCTGCAACTACTCAGCATCAAGTCAGTCAACATGACTGAGTTCTTCCTGTGTGACAATGTGTAAAGAGCAGCCATATTCTCTGTCCAGATCTACCTTTAAATGGATCCAAGTGCAGCCTGAAGTGAACTGCAGCACAAATGTACTGATGAAGCTAAGGCAGGGATGAAAGCATCAGGCTTTTCAGCCAGGAGGAAAGGACACAGCTGCGCAGCCAGATGCCAGTAAGAACACCACAGTCACAATCAGGACATATGGTCATCACAGGCCAGCCAGATGTCTAAACAGTATGGAAAGCACTTCATGAAAATAATCATGCTATCAAAAGAGCACAAATCTTATTTTCTGTTTATCCCCATGTACCGGTTTGACGGCAAATCAGCAGGAGGAATTAAGTCCACACAAACATATTGTGAGAGATGCCAAGTCAGAACTAGAATTTAATATGAAAATTACAATAAAGGCAGTAGCACAGAAATAGTGGCTTATACCAACAAAATCAGACTATGACCTGACACCCTGCTGGTCAGGGTGGTGGTAGCAATCTGATTGGAGTGATGGATGCAGTCCTGTTGCAGCAGTGATCCTGTAGAAAGGCCTGGTCCTTCTCCGGAGGTCAGGTGGTTGTTATCTCTTCTCCTCTGGGAATCCAATGGTGGGTATTGTGGTGTCCCAAACTCCAGATTATCTATAGGTAGAAATGTTTGGTTCCTCCCACAGGGCAGGGCATCTCACAGTGGGATGATGAAATTTTATGAGAAATTCTGGGAGACCCTGATGTCCCATTAGCAGAGATGGCCCCCACAGGGTGGCTGCTGCTTCTCCAGAGGGAGTTATCAGAGCTGAGTCATTGAGAAGATAAAGAACACGGCCCCACCCATTTTAACGGCTCATGTAGATGGTAGTAGAACACCTACTTTTGGTTACACCTTATATTGTAACCCAAGACATCTCATTTTCTTTGACCTTCATTAAGCTTTTGGAGATGGCATTTATGCCATACCCTAACCTCTTATAGTAACCAAGAGAATTTTAACTCTTCTTTCTGAAATAGGCAAAGGGAGGTCAGGGGTTTGGCACAGTGAATGCCTCCCTTATTTCCATACTTCTACAGCAACAATTTTAATCAACCAGACCCTCCTACAACATTCGTAATCACTGCTGTATATTCAAAGAGTATTAATCTCAGAATCTGCAGTTCTGAAGGTAATATAGGTAGGACAGAAGTATATAAAAAGACTAAAATAATGATGGGGTGTTAAATACCATTATCTATCAATATTATCTTCATTTTATGCTGTGCACACATAGGCACTGTAAGAATCCCTTTGCCCTTGGAAAGGATTTTAACTTGCTATAACATTACAGGGATTTTCTTAATCTTTCCTCAAAGTGTTGGAACAGTCCTATAAATTTCCTGACTTGCAAATTAATTCTGCAAATACAGCTCTAGAGGCTGGTTCTCCCTATGCCTGTACTCTGTTAATTTTACTCAAGGAACAGCAGCAGCAGCTGAGGAGAGAATTCTGCTGTTCTCTGCCAGAGAAGTGTTCACCATCCCTGCCAGCAGCAGTAAATGCACTGAGTGTGCCAAGACAAATGGGATCCAGCTGTTTTAACACACACGCACAAACCAGCAGGATAGGGCACTACAAGTGGAGTGGCAGGTCCTGATACTTCTCTAGATATTTCTAAATATTGGAATAACTCATGGAGAAGAGGCAAATGTTGTCAGGTGCCCAGTTTGTCTGACATTTCGGAGCTTGGCAGAAACCCACATCACTAAAAGCTACAATCAGCATCTTG
Organism: Anthoscopus minutus; assembly: GCA_013399455.1. Lineage (NCBI taxonomy): Eukaryota > Metazoa > Chordata > Aves > Passeriformes > Paridae > Anthoscopus > Anthoscopus minutus. The sequence goes on along the minus strand of VWYI01043631.1, from coordinate 59,785 downwards.
GCATTGGACCATCCAGCCATTATATTTGGTCCCATCAGACACCATTCCCATGACAGAGCTATGGGCACTGTAGGAGCAAAGCATCTTTTATGATGCAAATTTCAAATTAACCTGAAGTTTTAATTGAAGAAAACTTCTGTTGCAGGTCATCTACACCAGTGGGGTTCCAGGTCTTCAGCCTGATATGTAGTCTGTCCCATTTCCCTCATACACAAAAGTTTCAGTTGTCCACATTGATCTCCTGATGACAAATCACCCTTTCATATTAGTGATGGTTAAACAACTTTCTCTCTACCTGCTCCCAACAAAAGCAGATGACTGATTTTCTTCCATGTGTTCAGTTTTTTTGGCTGCCTGGCTCCAATGCAGCCTTTTACACTCACCTATAATTTTGCTTGTTCGGCAGTCCAGAAGGCACAAACTAATGAGAGAAGATGTATGCTAATGTCTTTACAAATAATTTGACGGGTAAAGGTATGGCTATTAACATCTTTGAAATGGGTCTTGATGTCTCTACTGACTTTGGGCAGCAGGTTTGTTACAGAGCACAGGCTGCTTGGCTCCTGAGACAAGGGGGTCTGCACCAGGCTAAACTTTGGGATAAACCAGTAGGTTTGTTGTGGTGTGCAACAGCACAGCCTTGAGAGCAATCTGTGCTTTTGGGGCCCAGTGCACACTGCTAAATAAGGCTGACAGCTGATGAAAGGACAGGTTCTGGTTTGGGTATCCAAAGGCTATTTATTCAGGAACAGGAGTTCAGGGGCAGGAATAACTTCAAATGGGTTCAGGGGTGAGAACAGAGAACTGGGTTGAGGGCACAGGATTAAATACAGGACAGAATGGGGTGGATCTGAGGGTCAAGGGCCAATGGGGATAGGGTAAACTGGTGCAGGGGCATGGCTAGGAATTGGGGGAACCAATAGGATGCTGGGGAAGAGCACTGTAGCAAATTGGGGCCAATGGGGATTGAGAGAAGGAAGAGAGAACTTACAAATACGGTGAACGGGGGCTGAACAAGGTGACATAAACTTGGCACACCAGTGGGGGAACGTACTTAACAAAAACATCAGCATATAACTGAAGATCTGTGGGAGAGAGGCCTTCTCTCACCCCAACCTTGGGCAATGTTATTTGTTGCCTCCTTTCTAAGACTGGGGTATGAGGGTTTTAGTCATGGGCCCGTGGGCCTCCACATAGGTTTGGGTGGGATATGTGGTAGGCAGTTTGGGAAGGATGTATCTTTCTAGTTCCTCAGCCAATGGGGAAAGGAAGAGGGCAACGTGTGGCCGGGAATTTAGGATAAAAGGATGCTGCACCCGAAACCCCGAGAGAGAAAAGCCCACGTGTGTATGCCCTGGTGGACTCTCTCCCTTTGTTCAAATAAACTTGAAGGGTTCCTCTGTTTCCTTTTTAGACATGTCCCTCTGGCATTTGTGGGTTTTCCTCATAAAAACAATAGGTGCCATTCTGCTTTTGGGTTTTTAACTGCTGAAAATGTTTTAGCTTAAGTTGTTCGCCTGCTAAAAAGCATAAGATACAAACACTGAAGCATACAGCTTGTTTTTTTTCCTCCCCCCTAAATATAAATAATTTGCTGTCAATACTCTTTCCCCAGGGGAAAAGAAAGCCCAGCAAAGAATTAAGGACTGAAATGTGAAAGCAAGCAACACATTTTGGAAAGGCATTTTTCTTATAGTGAGTAAATTAATGTGAAGTGTTGCCTTGGAGTGAGTGTATTCTATGCATTCTTGGAGAACGTATTCCATCATCCTCTGCCTTGTGCTCAGAAAATGGTTATTGTATTTTCAAGGCCAGGGACCAGTGTGTGTGGGGCTGAGGAGTCTTCTTCTTTACTGTGTGAGCAGTTTGAAGCATCACTACCCAGGTTTTCCCATGCCTCGTGTGGGCAACGTGTTTTTCGCTTGACTGGAAAGCTTTTTTTGGCCCAGGCACAAGAGCTTCTCCTTGCCTTGGTGCGAAGAGGCTGCAGTGGTGAGTCTTGGACTGCCTTGAGCTGAGGTAAGCAGCTGCTTTGTTGGAGACCGAGGACTCCGCGCTGGCAGGAGAGAAGTGACGCCTCTCCAGTGCAAAGCCCCTGCAAGCTGGGCTGAGAAAACACACTGAGAATTCAGCCCAGCTGTTTCACCTGCCATGGCCATTTCTGCAGAGGCTTGCCATGGGGAGGAGTTCAAGGCTGGATAAGATGCTTGGCTTACATCTGCTTCATGATAGTCCCTGGCTGGTTTTTTCTTTCCTTGAGAGAAAAGCCGGCCCCATCTTGTACTGTGTCGTGAGTGGGTTTTTCTCTGGCCTTCTGGGTCTTTTGTCCCAGTGGGTGCACATGGAGTAAGGCCTGACAGCTTAATATCTAACAGTTATTTAGTTTTCTTTATTTTCTTTGGCTTGTTGGCATTCTGTTTCTTAACAAACCACTGGGATTTTTTTTCACTTTCACTTATTGGTATTCCTTTCCTATTGGTGGAAAAGAATTACTGGAACTCTGTAGAGGAGACAACACTCATTCCAGTGTCCTCCTTTAAATTGTCTTTCAAACTCAGAAAGGTGTAAAATTCAGAACAGATTCTGCCCCCAGTCATTAGCTCCTGTTTGCTCAGTTTTCTCCTGAGGCTGATTGTAGGTCTCTTGTCAGCCAAATTCCTACAACTCTTTTGGAGACAAGTAATTTCATTTCCATGGTATTTTAAAAAGCTCCATGTGAATACTCTTCACAAAGAATAATCGGGAGGTGGTGCATAGGGGAAGATTATCTTATGTATGGGCAATACAGTTGAACAATATTCTTCTAGATCAATATGTACTTGTGGCACTTTTTCAGCTCTGCCTTTTAATTCACATAGTTGCTGTCCTCTCCAATAACTGTTCGAGGATTATGTTGTCATATCATTGGCATTCACATCAGAGAACCTCAGCAACTAGTCATGCTACCAGGGGTTGAACAATGTTTCTTCTACAAGTATCCTGTCATTGCTTCACAACTCATTTAGGCTGATTACAGAGGTCACTCATTGCTTCCGTAAGAAATTTCTTTCAAGGGCCATTTCGGTAGAAAAATATAATTTGAAGCTTTGAAGGGCCATGAAGAACTTAAAGAAAAGAGCCTCTGCAAATTTCCTTCCACAGTCCTTCAAAAGAAAAAGCAGTTGCTTCTGCATATTGTGGGAACTGAACTCAAGGACAGAATACTGTGTATTGTTATCCCAGGTAAAATAATTTTAGAGGGAAAAGTACCTGAAACATTTCAAATCATAAAGTCAGATACTGGTCAAGACACAAGAGTAGGATCATCAAGACACAGAGTAGCAGATTTTTCTAAACTTCCCCTTCCTTGTTGTGCAGACTTTGGAATTGATTTGGGAGGAACTTTTGCCTCATAGCAAAATTACATGCCAGTTTACCAAAATATCAGGTAATTGCGTACTACTGAGCTTCCTTTAAGATTTAATCATGTTTTTTCTTATATCTATCTTGAGAGTAATTATTAATTTCCAAGCATCACAATTCTTCCATCAGAGAGTTTTGTTACCTGGTTATTTTAATACCATTCCTAAATCCAGCACATATATATGACTTCACATTTGCTTATCATCATAGACATCAGAGCAGAAAGCATAAAAAACTGCTTAGAAACTAGGAAGTACCTGAAATTTTCTTGAACCAGAAAACAATCCAAATAAAATCAAAGTCAAGGACTTCTCAGTGTCTCCTCCTTTCTAAAGCACATTTCTCAAAGCAAATATTTTAGCAAGGGTGGTTTGCTAGACAAACTGCCAGTTTCCATCCAGAGAAGGAGAGAGAGATCCTAAAGCAGGACTGGAAATTTGTATTCAATGTATAGTGGAGGTTTGGAATTTTTCAATCATTTATGTACAGTTCCATTCAATTCACTGAAATGATCTATTTAGGAAATAAGTGGTATTGTCACATAAAAAGTAAAATTTGACCTTTAGGAAATAGATTTAAATCTTTGATCCAGTATTGACAACTTCCAAAAATTTATAGGAAATTCAGGGCTTTGGAGTTTTTTTACCCTTTTTTATATTTGGTCACACACAGAACATCTGAGTCACTCCTGAAATCCATTGCTTGACATTTACCAGAAAAGAGTAGAAATTAATTTTCTCTAAGTTCTAAAACACATCAATTTTTTTTGAACCCTGATCTTGTCTCTTCCTGTGGACAGGCACTGTGTGAAGCTGTCATTGACAGACAGTGAGAGCTTCAATGTGGTTTCAAATACATCACTCCATAATATAAAATTAACCATGACAGATATAATGAGTGCTTCAAACAAAAGAGCCCCTTTCCACCTCCCTCTACCCCACCCATCTTAACAGTGACTCTTTTGTCTGCCAGTGTGAGTTCTAGAAAGGTTTATCATCTCTGAGGGATCCCAGGCCATCCAATCAATGTGATTAATTTTTAATCTTTTCCAACAGTTCACCTTTACAAAGCAAAAACCATTGGTTTTAATGACTGGTAATTTCTGCTGCCTGCTATTTTAATTGCAGAATTTGTTTCAAACTCTTGCCCGTCAGCATCAAGGCTCAAGCCTTAGACCACTCCACCAGCACCAGGAGATGTTCTTTTAAAACCAGCAGGTCAATATTATCTTAGGGTGGCTTTGTTCTGAACAGACCTAAAGAATAATAAGTGGCACTGGTTTTAGGACCTGTTATTGGTAGAGCTGAATGTTCTGAGTATTTCATTGTCACCTCCTGCTGCCTTGCCAGCTGTATCTGCCAGACTTTCCTATGGCTGGTACAAATGCAGCTGAGGAGGAGGTTCCATTGCAGAGAGCAGATTTGGCACACTTCCATTTGCCTGGTGCTAAATTTCCTGACTTAAACCTCTTTAGTCGGGTGTACAGGGGCTAGAGGATGCTAAGTCTTACTGTAAAAAAAATAAACACCCTGAAGACAGCAGACACTTGAAGTATTCTGGATAGCACTGGTTCTTTGACTTTTCAGAGCATGTTTTGGAATTGCCCCTTCTTAGCAGGCAACACAAGCAGGCTCCTTGTATCCCAAAGATCTCCTTCACACTCCCCTTCACACCATCATGTTGGTACCTTTCTCACTAAGTGGGCTGAAATAAATTTACACATATGCTAGTTTTCTGTGGGCTTTAGCAAACAACCCCTTAATCAGCCAAACAGAACAACACCACAAGCAAAAAATGTTCCTTTGCCCAAGAAACTAATGCAGAAAACTCAGGGAAATCCATTTGCCCATTTCTGGCAGAAAGAACATTGCATAATGTCCCTGTGTACCAGGGAGCCGGTGACTTTTCATCATCTTTGTCTTTCTTTAAAGGCTGTTCAACAGGAGGCTACAGATTTGGAAGATTCAGCTGGCTCCAAAAGCAGCAAAAGAAAATAGTATGGTAAAAATCTCTGGTGGTAAAGTAATGAATCAGGTATTGGATAGAAAAGAATCTGACATGATTTCAGACAGCATTTGCATGAGAAATGAGCCTTTAAAAAACCTTCTGAATAGTACTCAAACATCAAGTCTGTCATCCTTTTCTCTTACTAATTTACTTTGGGATCAGTAGTCAAGAGATACAAATGACCTCTGAACAGCTAAATTTTTTTCTAAAAAATTCTGGAGATTGTATTCTAGCTGATTCATCCATTGTCATGGTTTTGGCTGGGATAAAGCTCATATTTGTCTTAGCAGCTGGTACACGGCTGTGTTTTGAATTGGGATGAAAATAATGTTGATAACACACTATTTTGGTTGTTGCTGAGCAATGCTTGCCCTAAGTCAAGGACTTCTCAGTGTCTCCTGCTCAGCCAGGCTATTCTGACACCAAGATTTTGTTTTCATGCTCTGAGTAGCTTCAAATGAAGCCACCATTAAGCATTACTCTGTTCAATTAGAACTCAAGAAGATCTTCAAACCATTCTGCCTGCCATGGTGAAATACCAAATTGTCAATGCCAAATAGCAATGGCAAACCCACCACGATATACCAAAGGGCAGACATTAAGGAGCAGGATTCTGTCTGCAGCAAATGAACAGAAAGTAATGACCACTGAATACAAACAGAATAAAGAAGATGCTGAAGTGATGATAATACAGATCACATGGCTTTGTTAACAGAATAGCAATGGCAAAGGAAAGTGCTGACAGTTGAGCTTAAATTTGCGACTGTAGCTGGAATGGATAACACTTAATTTTTTTAATTAATGCAGTATCCAGGTTTTCCTATTTGGACCGCCAAAGAAGAAATCAGGTTTTTGGAAGGATATATCTTGTACTGAGACACTTCAATTAAAAAGCTGCTTCATTTCCAAACACATTCCACAGCTCATGGCACCCACTGAAAGATAAGATGAACCAAGTGTTTCTCTGAGTAAAATCCAAAGTCAGCAAGACTGTCTCTGAAAATCCAAAGCAGTGACAAGCCTGAATGAGATGTAGGACATATTAAGCTCCTTTTGGATGTTTCTAAATTTAAAGGCTTTTGAACATAGGATCTTTATAAACCTGTATGAACCTTGAGGAAGAGGTGAAATGCGGATCAGAAATAGTAAAATAAGGAATTTAAAATAGGACCATTAGAGTTCTATCAGGTACAGCTAAGAAACATTTAATACTTTCACAGAGTAGACATGAGCTCTACATTAAAAAATTTATTTGCCATCAGGCCAGGAAAGCATTTTGCATAAATTATTTGTTGTCTTGGTTTAAAAGACAGGTGTCTGCTAAGGAAGATAAGAGCCTCCCTTGGAATGGAAAATGTTACCCCTTTCTCTCCGAATTATTACAATTTTGAAATGAAGGGGGTTTCAGGCAAAGATACGTGAAAAGGAATAACAGTTCTTTTCTTAGAGTATAAATATATAAATATATATCTATAAAAAGCAAGGCAAACAAACAACAGCAATGCTGCCGACAGCAAAGAGGAGCAGAAAACCCAGCGAAGGCTCTGCCGGTTCCGCGGGCGCTTTCCCCTCGCTGCAGCTCCGCTCTCAGCCGCCAGGGGGCGCTGCTGGCTCCCGGCCGGGCGGGGTGGGGGCGGGGATTGCCCCGCGCCAGCAGGGGGCGCTGTGGCGCGAGCTGGGCCGCGTCTCCCTCACGGGAATGGCGGCCGCAGGCAGCAAAATCAGATGGAGAAAAGGCTTCCTTTAGGAACTCACAGGGGGAGCCGGTCCTGGTGCCCCCTCTGGATAGCAAAAGGAGCTGTAGCAGGAACCTTGGAGTGGCAAGCTGGGCAGGCAGGGATGAGCAAAGTTGCGGAGTGGTAGATGAGATGTATCAGAAATTCAGCAGCTGCAGCTGGAAACGCATCCTAGCAGACAGGATGTACAGTGTAGCAAAGAAACTTCTGAGTTGTGGCAGAGAAAGTGGGGCTGGGCAGTGGCTGCTCCGCTCCCAAAAGACGCCTCATTGGAAGGGAAGAGAGCTCGGGCATCGCAGGGTTTGTCCTGAGGCACCTCTGCAGATGGTGGAGGGTCCTTTGGTGAGGTCAGGTGTTAACAAGGTCCCAGTGCATCGGCAGCTCTTACAAGCAGAGCTGCACTCACGGTAGAAGGCAGCAGGAGACAGAACCCTGCAGTGGTGGTGAATTCTCCCCACACCACCCGCAGCATCCTTCTTGTCCGAATGCCCAGAAAGCGAGAAGGAATGGCCTCAACAACTGCCCCAGCTGCATTTTTCCCAACCCAACCCTGCAAGTACCTCTGTTGCTCTGAGATAAACCCTTAGATAGGAGGAGTGCAGCCAAGTGCCCTCCTCCCCTGAGGTTGGCAACTTCTTTTTTCTCTCTTAAGGACCTGGTCCTAATTGTCTCCTAGCAAAACATATGAGGGGAAATTCCCTGAGAGGAAGAAACAAAAGGAAGAATTCTAAATCCCAACACATTTGTGTATATGTAACACAGCCCAAGAACAGATTAGACAATAATCCTGAGGTTTCTTAACATTTCCCTTGCAGAGGCCTTCTGCTCAAGAGAAGGTTTGTACTAACAAACATTTGCTCTAAGGCAGGATGCAGATTAAAAAAAAAAAAAAACCACACACACAAAGCCTAAAAAATACATCCAAAAAACCCAAAGGAATAGTTAATAATTGAACAAAAAGTTGAATGTTTAAAGACTGAGATGTTTTTCTTGTTGTCATTTGTGTCATATAGTGTGACATCAAGACTTGGGCACAGTCCCTGGGCTGGTCCTTGTTTCCTACCCTGCCCCAAATACTGTTATTTTTGTTTCTCTAGTGAGGATGACAAGTGACAGTCAGAACATCAGCTTCTACCTATTTCATACACTGTGTTGAGGGCATGGGGTGCCTCTCACAAAATGCCATGCTGAGCTGAAGACAGCAAAAATAAACACCATTTTCCTACACAATCACTGAAGGATGAACGAAGATGAAGAAAGTGGGATACACACTTAGAGAATTATAAAGTAGGGGAAAAAAAGTCCCGGACAAGTGAAAATAACTTTGCTGATTGCCCTTGCATCACCTTGCACATGAAGTGAGCTCTGAGCAACTCAGCTAAATCTTGTGTCATTCAGCTGTGAGGGCCACCTGAATGGCCTTGTCCACAGAAACCCGTGTTGCTATGAAAGGAGAAGACCTCTGGATGGAAGTGCCACATCTGCTGTTCCAGCAGTGCTGACAACCATCTTGTCAGAGTGTCACTGTGTTTGTCGACAGCCTGCTCTATGGCTCCTTCACATGCTTTGTGCCTTTTCCCAAGCTACAAAGTGACGCACGCTGGGTAAGGAAGCAGAAGAATGTGATAAGAGGAAACTAACATGATGGTATAATCCAGTAATAAAGAAATATTCTTCTCTACTCACGCTTTCTAGGGCATTTCCACATCCCAAGTTACCATTGGAACAGCTGAGTAGGGTGGGATTCCTTGTGTGTGCCGAATATTTTTGCCAAACTCTATCCAAAAGTCACTTTCCTCTTGTGCCACAAGGTACATTTCCATTTATTAAAAAAATACATACCTAACTTTCTGCAGGAAAATGTAGTGTTCATTAACATCAGCTACAGACTCTCAGATTGAGTAAATTTTGCATGAAAGGTGGGAATACTGAGAAAAAATACACGTGGTTGTAATTCATGTGTGCCTGCACCATCTGTTTGCTTGTTTTCCCAGAAAATCACAAGTCTGATGCTTTGTCCCACTTCACTGCCTGATTTATATTAGCAACCTTTGGAAAACCCCAGCTATACTTTATGCAAAGCTTAGGTAAGCTTAATTACCTTACTCAGAGTCCAATTTATTTAGCAATTAGGAAAAATTAGACAATAGCTAGTGAGTTTGCTGTTTTGAAATGAAAGGCCAAAGTCCTCAGATCTGTTCCCAGGCTAAATGCTGGATTTAGAACTTTATTATTTCAGTCTCCAAACAAGTACTTTACACTGCAATTTTTTCACATCATTCAGCCTCCAAATAACCTCCCTATTCAACTTGTGAACATACTAATGATCAAAACAAATAAACAGGAATGCGAATCTTTGTCGTGGTTTGATGCTGGCCAAAGGCCAGGCACCCACAAACGTCACTCACTCACCCTCCCCTGCCTCAGCTGGGCAGAGGAAAGAGAAAAATTTAATCAAGGCTTCATGAGTTAAGGACTGGGAGAAAACACTCCAAGGGCAAACAGGGACAGCCTGAATTTATTACTAACAAAATCAGAGAAAGATAATGGGAAACAAAATAAAGCCCTTAAAAACACCTTTTTTTCTCCCAACCTCTCCCTTCCCACTGACAACACAGGGAGACAGTGCACAGGGGTTTGGTCAGTTCATCACAGAGATTTTCTTCCACTGCTCTGGGAGAGGAATCCTTCCCCTCTAAGGCCATGAGGTCCCTCCCACAGGAGACAGTTCTCTGTGAACTTCTCCAGCATGGGCACACTTATCACAAGCAGCAGTCTTCCCAAAACTGCTGCAACGTGAGTCCCTCCCACAGGCACACAGTGCTCCCTAAACTGCTGTGGCGTGGGTCTCTCTTCCCACGGGGTGCAGCCCTCCAAGGACAGGCTGCTCCAGCCTGGAAGCAGGGCCCTCTCTCTTCACTGGGTCTCCCACTGGATCACAGTGGGATCCTCCAGGCATCCACCTGCTCCAGCATGGGCACCTCCCCCCTGGGCTGTGGGTGGATCTCTGCATCCCCTGTGGATCCCCATGGGCTGTGGGTGGATCTCTACATCCCCTGTGGATCCCCATGGGCTGTGGGTGGATCTCTGCATCCCCTGTGGATCCCCATGGGCTGTGCATGGATATCTGCATCCCCTGTGGATCCCCATGGGCTGCAGAGGAATCTCAGCTCTGGTGCCTGGAGCACCTCCTGCCCTTCCCTCTCCACTGACCTTGATGTCTTTGTGTTGTTTCCCTCACCTATTCTCACCTCCTCCTCTTCTCTGGCTAGAAAAAGAAAACAACTCTGTCCCCTGTTGTTTTGATTTTCTTCTTAAGTATGTTATCACAGAGGTCTTACCATCATCTCTAATTGGCCCAGCCTTGGCCAGCAGCATGTCCATCTCCAGAGCCATCAGGGATTGGCTCTGCTGGACATGTTGGAAGCTTCCAGCAGCTTCTTACAGAAGCCACCTTTGAGGCCCCACAGCTACCAAAAACCATGCCATGCAAAACCAACACAGTATTTCCATGATAGTTTTCAGTAGCAACTTTTCTTTCTCAGTCTGAATTCGTCACACTGGTAACACTGGTCCCAGGAAAAGCCTTGTGATGCTGTGTTGAACATTGTGACACCATTGGGGAATCATCAGTTAGTGTTATTACGGAGAAACCTTGTCCTCTGCAGAAATTGCACATCCAATCATGTGAATGCACTTGCTGCATATACCCCACAGACTTATAGCCCTTAGACTACCACACTAGCCCTTGCTGCAGTGGGGCAGAGTACTGGGACAGTCACTGAGGCTCCAGACCCACCCCTGAACTTCCACTCTGCCCAAGGACAGTTCCCAGCAGCACTGGTTTTATTTTCCACTCAATGACAGTCAACAGCTACAAAGCACCGCCTTGAACAGCACATGTAAATCACATTGTTTTGCAATGCTACTGGGGTTTTCTGAGAAACACCTTGACACATACAGCACAATTCCTTGGAGCACAGGAGATGAACTACTGCTGTACAGAAGCTTGCACTGAGCACACAGCTCACATCTGCAGTTACCAAGGTTCTGATGCCAGCTTGCCTTGAGTCAACGGGGAGAGACAGTTCTGCAGCAGATGAGGTTTTGGCCTAAAGGAATATAAATAACTGGATATCATATTGCTTGATTAGCTTACTAGATAACTTCATGTGAGACAGCTGAACAAAGCCTTAAAGAGATCATGAACATTCTGAATGCAGAGATTCCTTTAGTGTATTAGCTTTTCTTCAGAGGCATTTAAGATTAATGCGGTCCATTTTAGGGATTGTTTTAACATGGCTCTGATGTACACAGTTTCCTTTGCCTCTCTCTCCACAGTTACTGTATTTATATTTTTTGTGACAGAATTTAACAGGTGGACTGGATCTGATTTCCTCATTGTTCATCTGGTTGCACCTTTTCAGGACATTAAAAATCCCTTAGTGTATTTTCAAATATTAGACTGGCTGCTCAAAACAAAGTCAAGCAAAGTCTTTGTTGTGAAATTCTTAATCCTCTCTGCTGTCTGCAGACATTGGGGACTTTCCCATCTTCTTCAAGTTTTCTGGAAGGAATGCCACAGTATTGACTCTTTTACCCCAGGCATGTTTTACATTCACAGGTTTCTTTCCTTACCTTCATTTTCCAGAGCCAAGTGCCCACTAGCTCACAAGAGCCCGGCCTTGTGAATGTGCACTGGGGACACAGAGCTTATTTTTCTACAAACTCCCTCCACTCTTCATGACCTGTGACAGCCTCTGATAATTTCATCTGCTGGGGACTGTATAATGTGTCCCACTATGCACCTTGGAAAATGTCAGCTAAGTGAGTAAGTCTGGAGGTGAAGACAGGTGATGTGCCTCACATTTTCTTTCCTTCTGGGGAACTGGAAAGCAAAAGAACTGCTTCCTCAGGTGTGAGTGCTTCAGAGCAGTAAGGAGGCAGTATTAGCAAAGGACACCAAGTCTTTAAGGATTCACTGCCACTTTTCTGCTCTAATTCCCTGAGAGAGCAAGGAAAGCTGTCAGGGGTCCTCTGATTTATGGCTATTCACTGTGTGTCCCTCCTGCTGGAGCTACTGCAGCTGCAGTCCTAAAGACAATAGCCAGAGAGAGACACACAGAGAAAGGGTTCCCAGGAAAGCACATCACTCTCCTTCCTCCCCCCTCTTTCCAGTGGGAGGTTTGTATTTTGCTACTGTGGCACATCAGGTGCAGGCTGCTGCTGCCCAGCATGGGCAAAACCCAAAGACAAGGGCAGACCAGGGTTTATATGTTCCACGCTCAGGCTTGCTAACAAAGCCACTCTGACAATTCCGTGCACTCAGAGGGTTTCAGACAGAGGAACCCCAAAAGAGCTGTGCTCTATTGTCTCCAGATCGTGCTGCCTCTTTAAAATCAGAAATGCACGGACAGCTTCAAGGTGCCTCCCACTGAGCAAAGGCTTTAGATGCAGGCACAGAGGCAGAGGAGCCATCCTCCCCTGTGCACAGGGCTAACCTCAATGCGAGAGAAAGGAGCTCTCAGTGCAGTCCTTGAGCTACTTCCAGTGATCCTTTCTCTCCTCCAGTAACAGCAGCATGTGCAGAGGCGAAACCTGGCGGCTCTCCACAGGGTGCCTGAGACCTCCAAGAAGATGAGCGTAACTGCAGGTACCCTTTGCTATAGTGTTATGTCAGTTTGTGGATGGTTGTGTTCTCTGTATTTATTTTATAGCTCTTTCGGTATTTAGCAGTGAAATCTGACACAGATACTGCCCCTTGCTTTGGCTAACAGATTTTGCATCTAAGTGTTAATTTAGCATTTCTCTTAAATTTCATTCTTGAATTTATCTATCCAGGCAGCTGTGGAGACGTCTCCTAAAGCAGTCCCTTGTCAGAACTGTTTCATTTCAGCCTTTGGCTTTCTGATATTCTGTTCTGCAATGCTCAGTTTGAAAAACAACGTGGTGACCAAAGTTGTAAAAGAGTTTCTGAAAGATATTTGTTAAGTGTCGGTACATCAGGGTCTGAGGGTGGTTCCAGAGAAAGGGAAGCAACAGCTCCCCTACACAGATTATCCTTTGTAGCCATGACTGCTATTGTTCAGTAGTGCTTGACACCCCTGCTTGAGGGCAGAAAAAGGAGTAATGCTCCCTGATCCTCTGCTGGGCTGAGGTGAGACTGTCCTGACAGCCAGGAGTCTGGTGTGAAGATTCCTAGATGGACCATGGGAAGATTCAAGAAGATGCCCTCTCAGCATTTTGATACGGAGAGGCAAAAACAAGGAGTAGATGAGATTTTTTCCCCTCTGTGTGGGAAAAAATTAATGATTTTTTTAATATTTGGTACAACTGGCAGTACAAAGAGGGGAGCCTGCTCCTCCCCAGCATCAAAAATGCACAGCACTCTGTCTTGCTTACAGATTTTCCCTTTCACCTCTCACTCTCTGTGAAACACTTTCCTTGTGAATGGCAGATTTGCCTTCACAGCTAAGCTCTACAAGCTGGTTCATGGGACAGAATTCTCGTCTCTGCAAATTGGCAGAGCTTCACCTGTTTGACAGAAGTGATAATGGATTATGCTGGCAGGAAATTTTGTCCTGTACTCAATTAATGGCTGCCAAAAGGGAAAGTGCTGGATTTAGTATTTTCTTGGGTCTTGCAACTCTTACTCCATTAAGAAATGTATTTAGAAGCAAGGACATCAGTTTTCTTTTCGCTCTCCTCTACCACATCACTCTGAAACAATCAGAATAAAGCATAAACTTTGTCCAAAAGGCACATCAAATGCTTTACAGCAAACTGAGTTGTCATTTTAGTGTCTTTTACCTAGCACAGTGATGACAGCACCATGAGCTTGCAGGCCAGTGGAGGTTTAAACTAGATTTTACATTCCTCCTATATTGTCATTTCACAGTCTGATGAAAGTTTCATCGTTGGTAAATAAAACTGCTGCTGTAACAAGCAGTGCATGAAGCAACTAGAAGCATTTGTTTTGTGAGAACAGAAGCATCCCTTCACAGGGTATTTCTTCCTTTTGTGCACATGCAGCAACAGATCTGTGGGGCAATAAGGTGGCTATTGCTTTCCTTCAAGATCAGTACTCTTGCTGTCATTTCCTTTCAGGAAACATTTTCCTCTTTTTGCCCCCACAGAAGGAGATAAGTGAGGCTGTTGTCCTATAATCTTCTGGAGAAAAAGCCAAGGTTACTCACTGCTCCAAAGGAAGCTTTGGGTGAGATCTCTCACCTGTCTGGGCTGACACAACACTGAGGGCCAGCCAAACTGCACATGCCAAAACAAGACAGGCATGGCCACGGATCAAACTGAGCGCAATCTAAACGCTACCGCCCACCTCAGCTTCGCTGCGATCTACAACATCCACGATGGGGATTTCACCTCTCTGCAAAACTTCTCTTTCCCTTCCAATGTCACTTACAGCGATTATGACCTGCCACTGGACAGTGACGATGACATGACCAAAACCCGCACCTTCTTCACGGCCAAGATTGTGATCGGGGTTGCTTTGGTTGGCATCATGCTGGTCTGTGGCATTGGCAACTTCATCTTCATTGCTGCTCTCGCCCGCTACAAGAAGCTGCGAAACCTCACCAACCTGCTGTTTGCCAACCTGGCCATCTCAGACTTCATCGTGGCCATCGTGTGCTGCCCCTTTGAGATGGATTACTACGTGGTGCAGCAGCTGTCCTGGGAGCACGGCCATGTCCTCTGTGCCTCAGTCAACTACCTACGAACTGTCTCCTTCTATGTTTCCACCAACGCTCTCCTGGCTATAGCTGTTGACAGGTAAGTGGGATGCTATGACTGCACAAAGATGTGGCCACACCTTGCGAGGTTCTAAACCATGTCCTCCAGTGCCACATTCAAACTTGCTGTGAACTATTCCCTGGGCAGCTTGTTTTGATGCCTGACCATTCTTTCAATGAAGAACTTTTTCCAATTGTGCTGCAGTCCTGGGAGACTGCCTGCCTTTTACTCCAGGAATTTTAACAATTGAATTTAATTGTATCCTTTCTCAAGACTCTTCTCTCAGCCTGGTGCATCATGGACTCTGACAGACCAAGGCACTTGAGGATCAGCCTCGTGCTGACACGACTGACTCAGAGAAAGCCAGAGACCTGCTCAGTAAACTCCTTACAGAAAGGCCATCATCACAAGACCTCTTTCATGTACAAACACTATACACATCTATGTAGACCCTCTGCACATACATATGTTACTCTCACCCCTCCTTCCTCTTCTTTCCTCCAATTTCTCTCACGTGCCATTTCAAACATTAGCATAGCGTTGCAGTTTTCAGTCCCTGATGTGAAAGCTAGCTCAGGTGTAGTTAGCCCTGCTGAAGGCTGTACTGATACAGCTTGTGTATGGCTGATCCAGCTATTCCTGATGTCAACAGAAGTCTGTGAAAAGAGTCTGGAGAAGTTCAGAGATGTTTTGCCTGGTGTGGACAATCAGCTCCTACAAAACAAATCCTTAACAAACATCTAACAGAATATTCTTTCAGCAGCAGCTGAGGACTCGGGGTAAAGCTTCTAAACACTACCATGTATGCATTACCATTTTATATCACTTTTTCAGCTTCTACAAGATTTTCTTGGAAACCTCTGCTAGTGCATCCCAAAGTGATGAAGTAACATGGGTCATGGTGACCTTATGTCTGCTAAGAAATCAGATTTATAGCATATCTTCCCATATATCTTTAAAAACAAGCCTGGCATAGATTAATCACTGAAGTTTGTTGTAAGAACATACTGTTTGATTTTGTTGCTTTTCTTTTTTCTTTTTCTTTTTTTTTTCAACCTATTGACTTGCTAAACAGAGAGAAATATCATTGTATAACAATCATCTACTCCATGTTAGTTAGTTATGTCACGTGGATTGTTGACTTCTGTCTGTAAAAAGAACAGGCTCCTAACAAAAGTCTTCCCATGTTTAGATCACTTAAAAGGAATCAGCTGTGTAAAGCAAGTAAGTCTGTCCCACTGAGGATTTCCTTTAGGAAGGGCCCTCTTTCTTCTTCCTCCATCTCTATTCACATGAAAAATAGGAATTTCATATTTTTAAGGCCACACCTACACTAGAAAAAATGCAACATCTGAGGAGGAAGAGTGTGTAATAAGGGTCCAATGTCCACATTGCAAATATTTAGCTGAGTCCCCTGGACCAAACACTCATGGGTACTTACTGTGTTTTATGTACACTTTTGGAGCACATCTTCCAGGACAGTTTCATCTGAATTCAGTTCAGGAACTGCAGGACCACTCCATGGTAACAGTCCAAGCATGGCAAGCAATGACAATCAGGAAATCCACTGCAAAAGCTTCCTCCTGACTCTGTTGGACAGAGTGATCCTATCCAGCTGAATGTTCTGCTAGGCAGACATGCATATTTATGAATACATACACATACATTATGCCACAACATACTTCCCCAGGACTTGATCAAAAATGTTAACCTAGCTGCTCCACAATGAGGCTGGCTCATTCTGCTGTCCCCTGATATTTACCCTGAACTATTGAGAGCCATGAACAATGTATCTGCTTCCAAGATCTGGCTGATAAAAAGAAAGTGCTGCTGACTTTCCATTTTACTTTAGAATGAATGTATCCTATGGATGTTATTCTATGTATTGAATATACACAGATGGAATAGACTCCAGAGGAATGAGAAATTCCAGTTTTTGAAACAATACTTTGGGTTAAATACAGTTGTACTGGGACCTCTGATAAAAGTCTTCTCCTAGCAGAATCCTCACAGCTTTAAAGCCCTAAGTAGTGAAAATACCTAATTCAAGTTTTCTGTTTTGCCATGTTACTTAGTACTGTATACTTAGGATGAATAAGCAATAGCCACCTTCAGAACACACACAAAAATGGTTTGCATGGGCACAAAATAGATACACACTCCTCTAGAGTATGTATCTATAAAAGAGAGACACGTTCTCATGGTGGCTTAAAATCACATTCACCTGCAACCATACACTAGCATCGCCTTCAGATCTTTACACTCCACAGAATAACCACAGAAGTAAGAAAAACACTTTGATGTATATTTCACCTTGGTGGAAAAAGAGCTATTTAAGTAGCTCTCTGCCTAGGGAAAAGATTTTCCTGATTCTACATGTTTGTCTTTTCTTCCCTGGACCTGACTAGATGCGTAATACTGCATTTTTCAAACTCTTGCTCCTGTTTAAAAGGAAAAGTTGTGATACAAAATTGTAACTCAGCTACTTCACAAAATGTTCTTACAGATGATTATGTCCTTACAGACAAATATGTTCAGGCTTTCCCCCCAGGAATGACAGCAATTTCCTCCTGCCCAATTCTGTTTGCTTGTATTTTGAAATCTGTTCTGACCAACAGTTTTCAGACTTCATTTTGAATATATTTTTCTGTTCTAGGTATCTGGCCATTGTTCACCCACTGAAACCACGCATGAATTATCAAACAGCAACCTTCCTCATTGCCTTTGTCTGGGTCGTCTCCATACTTGTAGCTATTCCATCTGCATACTTCGCTACTGAAACCGTGTTGTTTATAGTGAAAAACCAGGAGAAAATTTTCTGTGGCCAAATTTGGCCAGTTGACCAGCAGATGTACTATAAATCATACTTTCTCTTCATCTTTGGCATTGAATTTGTAGCACCTGTGATTACAATGACCTTGTGTTATGCCAGGATCTCTCAGGAGCTTTGGTTTAAAACCGTCCCAGGATTTCAGACTGAGCAAATCAGAAAGAGGCTTCGGTGCAGAAGGAAAACTGTTATGGTACTCATGTGCATCCTGACCGCCTATGTTCTCTGCTGGGCACCTTTCTATGGCTTCACAATTGTTCGGGACTTCTTCCCCAGCATCTTGGTGAAGGAGAAGCATTATCTCACTGCCTTTTACATAGTTGAGTGCATCGCCATGAGCAACAGCATGATAAACACCATGTGTTTCGTAACCGTGAAAAACAACACCATGAAGTACTTCAAGAAGATCATGCTGCTCAGATGGAGGTCAACGTATAAGGGAAGCAAATCTAGCACAGACTTGGACCTGAGAACAAGTGCAATGCCAATCACAGAGGAAGTAGACTGCATAAAACTACAATAAATTTTCTGAGGTTCTAATCTCAACTTTTTTGGAGAGGGGGTAAAGAGGAAATAATACCTTCTCAGAAGCTTCTTCCTTGTCTGTGGGAATATCCACCACTGGTGAGAGCCCTCAAAGAAGCAGCCTACTTTGCGTTCCTGCCAGAATTCTTCTCACTGGACTGCTGGAAAATGCTTAAGCTTGAACAGATGCTGTGCTTCAGTTCACACATCTGTCAATTTGGGATGTAAACACTCATTTTAGAGTTGTTTAATAAGAACAAATAAGTCTATGAATGCATTAGAGCATATTACAATGATGGAAAAGGGAGTGCTGATCCTAGCAGTGATGCTTTGTTTCTTAAGAGAAACCTCTTAACTCCTTTGAGCTTATGACTTGGACCTTTAGGCTATTTGGTGTCCTTTTCTTTCTGCTCAGAAGAGAAAGGATGCCAAAAAAGCCCATTTTGCTTCTTGTCACTCTTTAACTTCCTGATGAAGCTTCTTGAAGTCTACAAACCACCAGCTTTCTATCGTCATAGGACTATATGTACAGCATGCTCTTATAAAAGGCACATGCTCTCAAAGCTAAAATCTGCTTCACAGTCAAGTGAAAACCTCAAGTCTCTTCCTGTTACCCCTTATTTAAGAATGCTTTATCAATATTCCACTCTTTAGTTTTATGGAGAGTGTTACTCTGTTATGTATTTGGAAATGCCACAGATACATATGAAAAGGATTTCTTCCCTCACCTCCAGGCACCCTATGGCCAGCTTCTGCTGCCTTGAGATGCTGAGCTCATCACAGAAACAATCATGAAATTATAGAATTTAGGAAAAACATCTCCACATTGTCTAGCCCACCCCTCTGCACACATTGGCCAGGATTAGACTTTGACTAATTGTCCAGTTAGGCTTTGACTGACTCCAGGGAATGCTGACAGTCTCCCTGGATCACCAGTGTCAGTGTTCAACAGCTCTCACTCAGTAAACAAGTGTTTTCTTATGTTCAGACAGAACTTCATGCATTTTACCTTGCTTGTCAGCAGGATCCATACAAAACTACAGCATGGTGGTGGGAAAATCCAACCAGACATCTTGCCAAGTCTGTGTGCACCTTCATAATAAAGGATAAGCAAAGCCAAAATACCAAGGATATCCTGAGATGATCCATCTGTCTGGGAGCAAGCCAGGCTTCAGGGAGCCAGCCTCTGGCTGAGTTGAGTAGCTTATTGTCTGCTCAAATATGAGACAACAACTATAGATGAATTCTGCATTTTCTTCCACAGTGCTTCTTTTACTGCTCTGATTTAGTGCAACTCCAGTTTGGATGTTTCTTACTTAACAGATAATTGTGACAAAGCAGGTGACAGTAACAGTAATACTGGCTCATTTCACCAACACATAAGATATCATGGACTTCTGTGTATAGAAATAAGATCTTTTCTGCCATGATGACAAATGCTTCCTGTTTTAAAGTATGTGGTTGTGCCTACTTTTGGAGTAAATGGTTTTTGTAAATAACTTGTCTATTTGTGAATTTAAAGTGAGCAGCAAATCCTGCAAATAAAACATGGCAGCAGTATAAGCATTCAGAATTATTTTTTGTCTTTTTCCCTTAGCCATCACTTTCTTACCCAACTGAGTAATGTAAATGATCCTATTCCTGCTGAAGAAAAATTGGCCAATTAAATTTAAGGGCAAAAGGACATTCAAATCCATTAAAATGCTCAAAGCCTCTCATCATGAGCTGCTCTTAAATATATGTTGGAGAGTATTTAATCACCTGCTGTTAGGCAAAACAATGACTGAAATAATCCTTCAAAATTTCAGTTTTGAACAGGGGTAAGTACTAAATCCATTTGTTTTCCAGCCTGTCATAGAAATTTAAAGGACCAGAGATCTGAAGTATTTCACTACCAAAAGGCTTAATCTTGTAATCTCACCTGAAATCTCATGGTTCCTTCTGAAACTCTGCTCCCATATTTATCTCCTGAAACCTGTCCTAGTTGTTGGGGATTAGCTAGCATTTCTACCTGTTATTAGAGTGTGCTGATACTCCTTCCACCTGTTTTCCCTACATGGTTTTGGTGCAACAAAATCAACTGGCAATTTCCACACTAGGGAAATCCATCTAAGACTGAGTTAATAAAAAAACCTTCAACTTCCACCAAGAAATATAGTACTAAACAAATTCTAGGGCAAGGAATTGCTTCAAAAGTCTGGACATCACTTGTAGTCTGGTCTAACCACTATTCTCATCCTTGTGCCTGCCAAGGGAGCAGCATCAAAGCAGCATCCTCCACAACACCTACTGAGGGTTTAGGTTTTGGGACAGCTGTTATTTTTGACATTTTGAGGTCCTCCTAGCAGCAAAGCAGTGTTGCTACCTGAACCTCTGGACAGGGAAGAAGTCATGCTTTGCCCTCAAGTGCATTTATTGTGAGCAGCATCCACAGAGAGAGGGGGACTCCCACTGAGGAAGGGTGACAGGTCTATTCCCTGATCCAAGCACCAAGCAGTCACATTACCTTAGCCTGTGTCTGCATCAACTCCAAACAGCCCAAAACAGGGCACTTGCAGAGACAGAGTTTGCTCCCAAACTGAGCTCCAGCAAGCAGAGGCCCAGGGCCTTGCATGGGGACCAAAAGTCACTTACAAACCACTGTGAATACTCCTGAAGTGTGCAGGCAATGGGAACAGGCTGTGACCCAAGTGGATCCCTCAGGCAGAGGCGAGCAGGCAGGGCAGGGTCTGAGGGAGAGGACCAGGCCCCACATTCCCCAAGGCCTAGGTGTGCCATGCAGGGAAGAAAAGAACAAAAAGGCTTTTTTGTACCCACACAACTTACTAAATGACAACATTTAGAGAGGGAATTGAATATGGACGGTACCTACCTGGAGCTCTGCTTATAAGAGCCATGCATAAACAGAGAAAGACAAGCACAAGCTGGGAAGAAGGCAGCACCTGTCTCAGAGGAGAAGCAGGCCTTTCCAGCACAACTCCTGTCTACTGGAAAGCAGGAAAAACTGCAGCAAGACCTCTGTGGTCATCAGCTGCCTATTATAAGCTCTAGGGGAACGGTGGCAATAAGGGCTCCATTGTGCAAGAATTGTGGGATGTGCCATGGATGAACTGTGGGTTAGAGTGAGGCATATTCCTGAGAGCCTTTGACAGTGTTTAGATAACCATGCAGTGAATCACTCAGATGCTACCATGTCTCGGTTGTGGCTAGCTCCAATTTTTACTGCCAAATGCAAAACTGTGTTGCTACCACACCAGATCACTGCTCAGTCATCCTCCTGCAGCACAGCTCCAAAAAACATAGGCTCACTTCCTTCCACAGCAGCTTCTCCAGGGATAACTTGAGGGCAAAATCCAGTCTCTGCCCCTTCACACTGAAAAACATAAACTCAGGTGCACCTGGAAGCTAAAATGGTGACCCAAAACAGGCAAGAGAGCATTAGGAGAAGAAAAAGCAGCTATTCTCAGCAACAGGCACTGAGAAAACAAAGGCTGTGCCATTAAAGCAATAGTCCCTCTACAGAAGGGGGATGACCTGCAAGATTCTCAGGCCAGTGTACTTCAAAGTAGCCAGCACAGAAAATTCCCCTGCAGACTGACTGACTCATTCACGAGCTAAGACTCTGCTGTGATCCTTCTTCAGCCTCTCCTGTGGCAACAGCACCCTCCAGCTGCTGCCTCTTCAGCACAGCATCACTGCAAACTGCTTCAGCTCATGTCAGACACCTGGGGAATGGCATCATGAAGGTACTCCCAGGATTCCCAAGACTCCAAGTAGCAACAGATGCTTCAGCTTTTGACAGCTGGGTACCCAGGCACTTATCCAATGCTTACAGAGTCTGCATTCTCCCTCTCCCTGTGTTGGCAGGGCTGTGACAAATGCTGGGTGTTTGGACTGTCCCCTTCCCAAATACTCTGTACCACCTGTGTGGAAAAACACAAACCATTGAGCAGAAAAAAAACAAGAACTGAGGCAAGATTGACACTTGTCCCTCAGACTCACAGAGATCTTGCTCTTTCATACACTCTGTTAGGATCCTGTCCTACAGGCTGCACCATACCACAGCCCCCATCTTGCATCCCATAGCCTGGAGCACACCTCTCCTGTGCCCCAGAGGAAAGTGGCTTCTCCCTTTGCCAACACCTTGGCATGAGGCTGGCTCTCCTCTTCCTGCAGAGAGCACCATTCCAACCTGTGGCAGCTGCAGGCACCTGCTTGTGGAGGTGCCTCCTGGGCAGGTCTCGCCGAGACAGTCCAGTTCCTCTGCCACAGCCCATCTCCAGGCAGTCTAGGCTCTCCCACCTCCTGGCCATGAGGGCAGCTTCCCCTGAGGCCAACAGCTTCCTTCATGGGGCAGCTTCCCTGCCCATGATGGTCCCAGCATTACGGGAGCAGGAGATCTCAGGGCTGCTGAGAGCTGAGCCCACACACAGCTCAGTGCAGCAGTGGCAAGGCTCAGGCAGTGGCTGGTTTGATTCCCCCTGGGCAGTTTCTCCTTTAAGAGGAGCCTCTTCACAACAAGACAAGCACAAAAGCTCAGTCAAAAACCAGGGCATTGGTGTTGTAGAAGGCACATCCACAACATCCTGAAATGTCCATAAAACAAATGGAGTGTATCTGGATGCCTACCTGAAGCCATACAAGAATGCTTCACCTGCTGAACTTCAGGACTTTGACCAAAAAAGGTGCCAAATCCACAGGGTTCTAGTTATCTGTCCCAAAATATAGTAAAACCTTTTGACTTGCTTTCCAGGAAGCTCAGGGGAGTAATGAACACACTGAAGGCATGATCTTCCAACAACATCTTTAGAAATCACTGGTTCACACTTTCCCCATGGTATGTTACAAATTTAATTGGGCAAAAATACAGTCATCAAGACTGCTGAGAACTGGACACAGTTCCAGTGATGTACACACAAAGAGGTACTGTTGTAATTAAAGCAAATAACACTATAATTGTTGTTGAGCCAATCAAGTGGTCCAATACACTGAGATCGTGTTTTCAAGTGATTTAGACAACCTGTATTTAACTACTATACCTGAAGAGAACCAACAAAACAAAATCTGGGAAAGATGGGAGTGGAATAATTAAGTTTAAAACTGCACTAACTCAACAATAAAAATGGCTTAGGCTTTCCTACTGCCAGTATTTCCTTTCAAGCACAGGAAGATGAAGTTTTAACAGCCTTTAAAACTGTTATTTCAAAACACAAGGTATCAATGGCATTGAAAAAAAAAACCCCAACCAAAAATTTTCAGAGCTCTATCCTCTGGGTCCATGACTTAATAAAACAAACACCACACCAGCCCCAAAATAATACATACAGATAAGAAAGGCATTGCAGAATCCCTTCATGCCCATTATTATCTTTCTGTAGTGACTACACCAGGGAGAAAAACATTTTCAGACAACTTCTCTACTTTGTGCAACCAAACTTTAACACAACCCCAGTGGACATACATAAGGCTGTTCTGAGCAGCTATTTTTTGATCCTAACAAATCTACGTGTTTCTTGCACAAGTGTCTCAACATCTTCATTATCCTTTTCTTCTGAACTTGGTTCCCAGTCCGAGTCTTCATCAGTAGGTTCGTATTCCTCCTCCTCCTCCTCGCCGTCTATAAAGCTGTCACTGAGGTCATATTCATTGGCTCCACCATCACTGGCACCATCTTTCTCCACAGCCCTTTTTCCTGTAGAGACAAAAATGTCATGTATTCATGACTAATGAAAGTCATGACTAAGTTCCAAATGTAGAGCTCAAGAGCCCTCCCAAAGCCCACATAGTTAAGTGTCTCTCCTCAGAAGAAAGAATCACCTAAACAACCTATCTTCCAGTTAAGCCTCTTGCTATTGCTAGATGGCTACTCTGACCCTAGATTTTCTGCCTCCCTCCCTCCCTCCCTCCCTCCCTCCATATTCCCTGTCTTTGGAAGCTGATACGACTTTCAATTCCTACTCCTTTCCTGAGCTTCACATGAGAGAAGGAAATCTAATTACTCCTCTCTTATGTTCTCCACTTGCCTTCATGCTGGATAGTCTGTGTTTCCCTTCTGAAGGTAATTTCCTTCAGAAATGCATTTTGGCAGACGTGTTTAAGTCTTGTTCTCAACATCTGTGACACTACTCTTCTTAAATGTCCAAAATTCCTAACCAGCCATGGCCTGTTAATTTTCCAATCATGTCTTATTCTGTCCTTAAGTCACAGCACTGTGAGTGGTATTTTACAATAGAAGAAGGAATTCTGGCAAAATACCAATGACTTTCATATTCTTCCTACAAATGTAGGAGGTGCTTACTATGTTCTCCCTCCCCATACATCAATGGTTTGATTTTAGCAGTAAGTGATGCACTTCGTTTTACGACTTTCCTCTCCACTTCTTTCTGCTATAGTTTAATTCAGCCCTGCAGCCCGTAAAGCTGATGATTAAGCTCAATTTTGCCTTTTCTCTAGTAGCATATCTATAAAGATGACCTTGACATCTTCTATGAAAGTATCTCCTTAATGTGGGGAAAAAAACTTGCTGACTGCTCCTTCTAAAATGTTCTACTTTGAAGTGAGCTAATCAGCTCGCTAGAAAACTTACACAAAAGGGTGTAGGAGAATCCTGCATATTTCATGGTTACAGGGTAACCAGTACAACAACCTAGAGAAGCCATTCACTAGTGACAATTTAATGACAGCATAACTCAGTTTTCTTTCAAGTCCTTCACTACAAGTATTCCCCAGTAATTTGCCTCAGTTTATTTTTCAAACATTCTCTACAGGCAATTCTGGCTGCAATTAGACTTAAAAGCTAAACAAGTTAACTGTCATGTGGAGGGCTCCCCTCTTCTCTTGGCTGGTGGAATTTAAATACACTTGTAGGGAATTTAATCTTGCTGTGACTAATGTTGCAGTTGTGCCAAATATGACAAAATAAAGGTTCGTGGAGCCCTCACTGTCTGTCTGACCCTGAAAGACATGGTATGATGGTCTCAGGTATGAACTTGCTGAGCTTTTATAAGCTTTGCCCTCCACAGAGCCAACTAAGCCAGTCAACAAGACATTAAAAAAAGATTAAAATAGTAAATATAAACAGAACTTAATAAATTGATTCCCTTCTTTCCCATGTATGCAGAGTATCAATTCTTCCCCAGTTCATTCTTAGTGAGAAAGGCTGAATTTGACAGACTGAATTTCACTTCTGAGTGCAAGTTTTGCATGCTACAAGAGCAGCACTTCTCCCTTCAGAGTCAGCCCTGCCTGACCATCAGCTGCACACACAGGACCTACCATTTGGGTAAGGAAACTGCTCTTGTGAGAGGCACAGCTACAATTTAATCCTTCAAGAATAGATTTAGACTTTTAGGTATGCACACAGCCCAGCCTGCTTCATTCTAAAATCTTCATCATTCAATGCATGCCTCAACACCCTGTAACACAAATTCTACCACGGACCTCTGATCAAGATGGGGCTGGTACTTTTATCACAGGAATGCACTAAAGCCCACAGGTAGCAAACATGCCTCAGAATATGCTGTGAACAGATATAAGTATGGCAAATATTTGGTGATAGCCAAAGTGCACACAAACTTGATAAGGAAATGGCGTGGCAAAGAAATTTCTCCGTGGAAAGAGTAAAGCAACCTCCTGCATTCACCCACAACAGAAATGGAGGTCAAAACACTTTGCCTGGAAAGCTAATTACTGCTATTTTCAATTTTATTTACTTTCTGTAGAAAGAAGATCTATTTTGAAGATTTCTTTAGGAAATTCCCAGCCACTCCTTGGTGATCTCGAAGGCAAGCCAGTTCCTACTCCCACTCAAAATATAACAGTTCCACACCCTCCTGCCTTACTCTAGCCACTAAAAGTGGAGACTGCACAGCATCAGACTTTCAGATTGCTCTTTGAAGATCACTTTTAATTTTAGAAAGCATAGGAAGCTTCACATTTGGAAGATGAGACACAAAAGAATCCTGGAAGCAGACCTAAGCATGTCTAAAACTTAAGTTTATGCGCCCACTACATTCATAAACTTCTACGCTTTTTCCAGGAAAACTGCCACAAATTCAACTGAAGCACTATGACTTTTAAGAAATCAAGTAGGATATTACTAAAATAATGGCTGCTTTCTCCTCAGCTGTGTATTATCAAGCATCTGCAGCACTATTAAATGCCAAAAGAGTCACAGCAAAGCAGGTTGATGTGCCCACTCACAACTTCAGAATACACTCACCATTGCTTGAAGTTCGTTGTGTTTGTTGTGTTCCTCTTCCAGCTACTAAAGAAAGGGAAGCTGTCAGTCAGGACAGAGGGAATCCTGCCTTAAGTGTTATCCTTAGAGCTGCTACAACAGAAAACTGACTTACTAAACAAATGCTGAAATGGTAGTGCTGTACTTACAGGTATAAAAGTTACTCTGATGACCCAAAAGTACCAGTTTTGTCTTAAAACATTCCCAAGAGATTACCCAGATAAACTGTTCTTAAAATTATTACCCCTGCCATCTGTAGACAAATGTCATCAACTCTGATTGGGGGTTTTTAAGCAGGAAATTGGAATATTTCAGGGCATTTAAATATTTTACACTACTGTTTCCATAAATGCTATTCTTTCTTAATGATGTCATAGCCCTGAATATTCAAAGTAAAATGCATTACCATGACATTTTCATAAGTGTTCTGCTTTAAATTATTGTTTATTTCATTGGGATTTCATGTGAAAAAACTCCAATCCAATAATCAAGAGAAAGCACCCCAAAAAAACAAAACCAGGAAGTATCTCTTTCAATTCTTTACAAGCAGACAAAACATAAACAGCACATTCCCCTGTGTTTTTTCACCAAATCAAGTTATTGGAATATAAAAAGACTAGAAAGTGTTAGATTAGGAATTCAAATTCACTCTTAGTTATATTCCCTCCAGGCTTCAAGAAGGCCTTAAGAGAACATATATGCAAAAATTAGTTCTCACAGCAAGAAAATCAGATACAGTTGTTTGTTTAGAACATCAGAATACTTTAAAATGGTATCTTTCCTGAGAATATCTCATTTTAAAAAAATCCCAGGGGTAAAAAAAAAAGAATTCTAATACAGAGGGAGCTATAAATGCAACTTTATTCCTTAAAGGGAGATTAAAGCATTTTACTGAGATGGACTTGACAGTCCTTGCGGATCCCTTCCAATTCAGGATTTTCTGTGATTCCACAATATGGAACAAATTGACCCACCTGGAGGTGCAGTGTGTTTGTATTCCAGCTTGTGCTGGGGGTTCTTCCTGCAAAGAAAAAAACAGTAAAAGCTTGATTCCATCACCTTGTTCCACACTTCAAAAGTGCAGAATTCCCTTATATTTTGTGGATAATTTTCAAGGCACAGCATTTAGATCAGTCAAGTAAGAGCCAACAGATAAGGATGACAAAATTAACACAAAACCCCTTCAAATTACATCTGTTGCTTCATCAAAAGAATGATAGATTTTTTGTGGCTGCCTTCTTTCCTCTATGCCCAAAGAATTATCAATACAACACAGAGGTTGTCTCGTCCTGAAGGAGAGGTAGTTTGGGGTTTAGATAAAGCATCTGTTGTACTCCTGGAAAGCATGTTGAGAATTTCATTACTGATATAAGCCCATATTGCTCAGCTTGAATGGGAAATTCATCTGATAGGTGTTTTTAAGAGAACCACTTTTTCTGCATTTGCTGAGTATCACCAAGGCTTTTTCCTATGAAAAAAGTCCTTATTTTACATTTCATGGAGACCATGCTTTTTAGGACAACCACACTTTCCAGGAGAAAATGTTTCTGTGCAGAAACAATCTTTATCAGCAGCCACCAGTTTCAAGATGCTCCCATAGAAATGCTATTGCCTCAAAATACATCTTCTCGTCCATTGTGATAATTATACAGTCTGCTAAATATGTAAAACCTAGATATTGAAAAACAAATGGAAAACAGTAATATTTTGAAGAAAATCAACAGTGCTTGAAAGAAACAGCAGTCAGCCATAAACTGGATTTTACTGCTGTTACCTCGATTATGCTTTGTAACAAATCAACTACTGATTAAAATGGTTTTGTACAAAATCCCAACAAATACATTATCAAAATTTCAACTAAAAGTTCCAGATCAAGAACAACATGTAACAATATATTGTTTATGTAATAAAGAACAATTAACTGAATGTTGAAAAGAGATACAATGTTGATCTCCAGGTCACTGAATAGTCAAGTTTTCATCTCTGACAGCTGGTATCATTACCAAAATAGTGATTTTTTTACTGTGTCAGTGTTAAAAATATGCACAGACTTGGGTGTAGCAATCTTTAAGGGTAGCAGTCTGATCATTGTAAATTTCAGAAGGCTGCAATCAAAGAATTAACATCAAGAATTAGTCATTATTCCACTGTCATTCTGCAACTGAACATTAACCTGTAAAGAAGAAGAGACACTTTGCACAGGGGTTCTCACCTGTAACAAGCTGTTCCATATGGACACTCAGGCCGCTTGTCATTGTCATCCTGAGCCACCATCTCCATGTCATAATAGTCATCATCATTAGGATGACTGAACTGCTGGAAGTGAATGGGATTCTTCCTGCAGAAGACAAATATACACCAAAACTGATTGTTCCATTTCACCACAAGAAGAGGACATATAAAATATGTTACTGAACCATTGACAGCTCATTTTATTGTGGTTACAGTGAAGTGGAGCTTTTAATGTTTAATTTGATGCAGAATGTATGACCTAATTTCAGGATAACAGCAGGAATTTTGTCCTAGCACCTGCTGCAATAGAGGTTAAACCAGGAATTTTCCTATTTTCCATCAGCTTAGCATTTCAGACCTCCAACAAATACACAAAAGGTTTTATTTGAATTACAAATTAGCATGCTGACATGAAATTGTATCATAAGACATTAACAACTCCACATGTAGGTGAGTCACACCAGTGTTAGTGAGGACAGCACGAGGCCATCATCCACAACTTCTCGCTCTACAACACTTGAATCCGAGGTGAACAAGTAGGGAACAGAAATTTATGCATCACTGAAAGAACATTTCTACCACTTCTAGGCCAGAGCTTTGTACACACACCACTCAAGGCTAGGTAGTCATAAACATCACTTAGAGAAGAGTTTTCTTCTTTCTAGAACTGTTGTAAGTGGAGTTTAAAAGAATACAGAAAATCAAGTTCTGACTTCGGGAGAAATTCATGTGACAGATCAAAACATGCTACAAAAAAATTACATCAAAATTAACATACCAGTAGCAAAAGCAAATCTACTTTTTCCCTTTAGTTTCTTAAAGACTTTTTTCCCCACGCATAATATTGAAAAGCAAGAAATGTGAGATTTTTAAATTAATTACTTGCCAAAAGACAAACTATCTACAAAATATCTACAAAATACTTTAGGGATTATCTCAATTATTCCCAGAGTTTATAATCTCTAGTGTGTTTGTGCAAATTATAAAAGTGAGCTACCTGCCTCAAGCAGGAGGAATGACAACTTTTAGCTACAGGGTATTTATTGCTTTAACTTAGACTTGCTACAGCTGCATTTAGAAGCAAGCATGAAACATGCCAAAGATGTATGCAGCCACCTCCACACACAGCAACTTCCTCACTGATCACAGAAACTCCTTTAAATTCACAAGTTTGTCTTCCCAACTTCATAGAGCAGAGTCAATATTAATTTTAGCATTTCAACTACCCCATAACAAAAGAGCATTTATTACAGCTTTTACAAAATGATGACTTAAACGCTGTGAGCTCTGCTAGCCATTCAGGCCTCCTTTTAGCATTCAAAAATTACCAGATATTTAGTATTAATTCTTTAAATCTCCATTTGCCAGATATCTTTCACTCAATAAACTCCACAAGGAAGCTACAGATAAGCTCTTCTATAAGCCACTTATATCAAAGATCCAGTATCCTTTGGATCTGCTTACATAGGTGATAGGCTTCTTGTCCTGGTCTTTTGTTGCTTCTGAAAACTGTAGGATAATTGAAAAATGTTTCACCAGAAACTATTGCAAGGTTGCAGTCTTTTATTCCATAACAAATTGTCATGAAACATCACTTGTGAGAAATTCAGACTGGCTGCCTACTTCTTTCCCCATTAAAAATAAATAGGATGAAATCAAATCGTTTAGAGGCCATTTGTTTTGTTTCCTTAATGCACAGAGCTAACATACTTGCAGTAATATCAAGAATTCTCAGTCACACAAAATACAATTTATCTTCTGAAAGGGATACAGCAGCAACTGATGATCTTTGCAGGAGTTTTAATACTCATTCCTACATCAAGATAGCATCACAGTTGCCAAGGAAAGAAGGATAATAGCTGTCAATTAGCAGATTTATTGTATTTTAGGAGATATCCATTTCCTTTTAAAACATCGCTTCAAGACCTACTGGGACAACACCAAACCGCCATTATTGAAGGAAAGGGGAAGAAAAAGAAGTATGGGGAAAAAGGAGGAAGAGCAACAAAAGAGTTGTGAAGTACAAGTCCTTGTCACTAGGCTTCAGGAGTCTTTTGGCCAATCTTTTTGGAGTCTTTTGGACAGTCTTTTGATGCTCCTTGAATTATACATTACCTGTGGAGCATGTCCGATCTCTTGAACATGTCCTACCTCAGATGCTCAGTAAAAACATCCTATTTTATCTTAGCTTTACCTGGCTCATTTATACCTTCTTCTATTTGTAGTGCAACAATAACCCGCAAAATAAAAGGAAGCAGAGAAGTTATTATTAGTTATAATAATGCTAATTATAGCTAATAAACAAACACCTTCCCTTTTTTCAGAAAAAAGCCCTAAGGCTTCTTCCTTAAAGGTTTTGTTTGGAGTTTGTTAATATTTATTTGTAGACATAAGATATTTGAGTCACAGGAGCACATCTATCACACTGTAAGTTGCACTCCAAAGTTAACTGTTTCACAACAAAGCCTCAGTGCACAGGAATGTGTTCATTCACTTGATCAAAACAAAATCATTAGGCTTTACTGAAAAGTAAGAAATTAAAAGCCTATTTTAATACAAATGTTTTATAACCATTGCCTTCATATAAACACACTGACACAGTTACTGCAGCTTTGCTTTCACAGAAGCTCTAAGTTTGTGTACTCAATGCTTCATGATGCAGAAAACCATGTGAACAAAAACTATGCAAAAGAAACTTCAAAACTTCTTCAGAATCAATGCAATCATCCTCAAGCAGAAGCTGCATATTGCTCAGTGAACTATTTAAGGTTTTTCACCTGTGCAGCTATCAAAAGCAACTTTAAAAACTTCTTATAAAGCAAATTTAACTGACCAATTCAGAATCCCTGACTCCTCACAAGCCCATGCAGAAGACTCCCTCATGGGCTTATTTCTTCAGCTACTGAAAGAACCTCCCAGTGAAAATGTAGTGAGTTACCAGCACTGCTTACAAAAACATAGAATTCAAGCTGAAGTTATGCCATGACTACACATAACATGTTTGTAAGTTCTATATTTTAATTCTTCATTAAAATACAGGAGACAGGACTCAAATGAAAGACAGATGCAGGTCTTTAACTGCCCAATTTACAAAGGAAAAATACTCATTTTCATAAACAAACAAACAGTAAAGTATTTAGAAGAACCTACAAACAAATCCAAACCTTGGTTGAGCATCCCCTGCTCTGACAGTTCTGGGAGAGATTTACACATCCCCAGTCAGCAGAGAACTGCACTCCAGGCTATGGCAAAGGGATTGAATTGTGGAAGAAAGATTGTGAGTTCCAGTTTCAGAGATGAGAGTTCAGGTGTACTATACCTCTTCCATGGTGGCCCTTAAAAAGGGTGGTGGTGGTAGATTTAATTCCCAATTCTGCTAACTTCAGAAAAGCAAGCAGCAGACACGTGACAGTATTCAGAGGGTGAGTTCCTCAATGACAGATACAGGCAGACAACACACACTTGTCTCCTTTGAGCACATCTCCTCATGGTAACAGCAGTTCCTCTGAATCTGAACCCCTCAGAAAGTGACACTGAATGAAGGTGACAAGACTCCTTGGGGAAAGAGCTGTGTGCATCAAGTTTGACTCTTTCAAAGCATCGCCTTCAAATTCATAAATGAAGAAGCTGAACTGTGGGTTACAAATTTACTTCCTAAATGTTTACAACAGGCCAATAGAAAGAAACGTAGCCAAATAACTAGAACTAACATTTAATCTTTGCTCTAACACACTTTTGCCACCATGCAGAAACTACTTAGGGGCCTTGAATTAAAAGCAAATACATTTCTTTTGCTGCAAGCAAACAGGTTGAGTTTCACAATATCTCCTGAAGATCAAAGCTGACATTTTTTGCTTCTCCCTATTTACAAATTTCTCTGAGAAAGTAAGACTGCTATTCATTATTCCAGAACATTCTTTTCAATATTTTTCAAAAGTATTGCTACCAAATGTTTCACAATCAAGAGAACAGGAAGAAATGTGCACAGACAGACTCCTAGTCCCTGTTACCAGTACCTAAGATTTGCCTTCCTAAAGGTAAGGAATATTTCATCATATCAGAGCATTAAATCTCCTTAATACCCATACAGGGCAAAACTTTTCTTAGCAAAATTCAAAGCAGCTGGAGAAAACCAGAGGCTGCATTTGTACTACTGGATCAACACAACTGTCTAATAAGACATGCTTTTGTCATAATCATTAAGGGGGAAAGATAAGATATGTCAAAGTTACATGAAAAGTAACATGTGATGTGCTCATGAATACAATAGCTTTACAGTTTTGATATACACAGTTCTCTCAGCAACAAGTCCACCAAACATGCAGGAACCCAGGCCCACTTGTACTTGTTTGGTTCCTAATCAAACTCACAGTTTTTATTATTGCTGAAGCACCTTAGAGGAAGATAAAAAAAGCCCCAGGATCAGCCTCGTCTTTTGTATTTACAAAGTACATGGGATTATTTAGAGCTAAAACCTTCTCCTAAATGTAGATCACAGGTCACTGGGCATTTTCTAGACTCAAGAGCACCTCCAGATCTCAATCTTCCCTTCAATATAGCACCACAGATCTTTTCTGGGCAGAAAGAACTAGCAGGAGGCCAGGCACCCAGCACTGGCACTTTGGAACTTCTCTGGAACATCTGCATGACACATATTCTATCACCTCCATCTTGAAAGGATATGAATGGGTGAAAAAGAAGAGGAAAAACCCCAGTTATTCCTCACTTGCAGTATTTCCAAAGACTGTCCAGATAAGAGTTAACCTTGAGTTCTAAATAGGCTTTGTTCTGGTGTAGGGGTGACTGAAAGCTTAAAAAAATTACAGAAACACCAAGTTATAATAAGAGAAATTCTTGATTATTCATGGATGACAAAAAATAAGTAATTTAAACATTCAGATCACAAAGCAGGCAGTAACTTCAATAAACATAACAATCTTCATATAAGTCTCACCTGCTAATAAAACCTACAGGGTCTGTGTTGGGCATTTGAAATTTTTACATCTCTTCTCCCTGCTAGTACCTCATACCATACACACAGGTCTTTTGTTTCTTTTGCTTTTATTTTTTTATTTCCTGCAATACTTCATCTTTTAATTTGCTCAAGTACTTCATCCCTTGTTTGGTTTGTATTAGGAATTAGCAAGATATCCAGCTCCTCCTTTTAGCCTTCTAAAATTAGTGTTCTGCTACTTGTTTCTCATCAGTCCCTTGTTCACCAAAAGATTTTTTTCCAAATCAAAGCTTGTAACACCTTTATAGTTTTCCACAGCTAATACAGTACTTCTCAATAACAAGCTAGCCCAAGCTAGTTTTAATTTTGCTTTACCTGTAACAGCCACTTCCATACATGCAAGGTGTCCTCTTATGTTGCATCTTTTTGGAGCTTTCTGAAGCATCTGCACTCCTGGCTGGATCAGAAATCTCAATGTTGTAGTCCAGATTTGCATCAGGCTCAAGAAGCCCTTCCTGGGCACCAAAGCATCGGGAAGTCCTGCCCCAGTGAGCTTGTTGGCTTGTAGAACCAGTAATCTGCTCTTTGTTTTCTGTTTCCTCAATTCTATTGTCTTTACTGGAGATCTGACCTACACTTTTAGACCATTTGCTATGCAGCTGCCTATCATTTTTTTCCAGAGAACTTCCAGGGATTTTTGTTCCAGTCTTGCCACTTCCTTCCATATCTCTCATGGTAGTCTCAAGAGGAAATCCAGATGTATTCTGTGGAACAAGGTTACATTTTGAAGAATCTGAAAATTTACACCCCTCCAAATTAAAAGCTTTGGAGTAAAACTCATCATCCCTGCTTTCATGACTCAGGGATGATGAGTCTCATCATCCCTACTTTCAAAATCAATCATAGGACATCCTGAGTCAGAAAAGACCTTGAAAGATTGTCCAGACTTTAAAAATCTTCTACTCCACTTCCCTAACTCAAGTTCACTGCTAAACACAGCTGCTGAATGAAAAACTCAAGTTCAGAAAACATAGAGAGCACACAATCTTAAAGAAAAATTTATCCAACAGCTTCCTTCCTCACAACATGACCTCTTCTCTCACCACCTCAGTTTGTGAACAGTCCGAGGACTAGTTTAAATTAGCTTACAATTACAAGTACTGCTCCTGAAAAATTAATGGAGATTATACAGGTAAAGATTTGTAGACTAGAAGAATGTAGACTCCTACCCAAGAACCAATTTAAATGATGAAGGAATTACTTACTAATTTAATGAATTTCTTAATAATTTCAGCACCAAGATATATGGAGTATCTATGTATTTATCTACATAGAAGATATATGGCAACTCAAGACACAGATCCTCAGGTTAATCTCACATTGATACATCTTAAATGCTTCAGCTCATGACTCTAAATCCTAAAATCTGTCACAGACACCATTAAGCAAATATTTCAGTTTTGGCACAACCTACATTTTAAATTTTGGAAAAAAATGTACATTTAAAGTAAGAAATGTGTTCTTTAGAAAAAGAATATGGGATACACAACTGGGAAAAGAACACTGTCCTGATGAGATATATGGACATATATCTACATTCAAGGCTGAACTACTTTGATACATCACAGAACTATTCAAAAGTCTCTGCTTTCTAGAGATTATTATCTCTATTTCCCCTCCAGTAAATTTATACTTAGTAAATTTGGTAATTTAGTAAATTTGTACACAGGTGTGTTCGGCAGAGCTTGAAAATCAGCCAGTGATTTCCTATTTGATTTTGTTCCTTTCAATGCAAGTCTCATAAAATGTTATCCAGACCCAGAGACAATTATATTTGAGCAGCAACATGATTAAGAAAGGGCAAAGTCAGCATTAATATCAGATGATCCTGACAGAAGCATATTTAGTGACTCAGCCAGGAGACAAAGCCAACTCCCAAAATACAGCTCAGCAATCAACTGCAACTTAAGAAATAAGCCTTCCTCTGCAAAAGAAAGCAAAAATTAATGTTATTTGCCACTACCACTCGTGAGCTCTCCACCACGTGTTTCAACCCGTTGCCTGTATTGTACAAGAACTCTCACACTGATTAGGATCAGGCACCGCGATCCAGGGAATGCAAAAGCCACCAGCGCCCAGCACTGGGACAGCAGGCGCGGGGCCTCGGCACCCTCTGGTGGCTGCTGCCAACGACAACAATTCAGGTATTTCTGCTTCCTTCCCTACAGAACGTTTTCTAAATCGCCTCAAACACGACAGCAGGGCCGTGATTTAAGCTCTGATATCCAAATTACAGTCTTTCAGAGCTATGGTTATTACTCTTGCTTGCCCTAATACATCAGTTTTTCTGCAAAGTCCCGAAAGCAATTTCTTAAACTGTACTTGAGATTAAAATGATTTATGAAATTATTAGGTGAAAAGAAGTAAGGCTTCCTACTTACAAATTGTAAAATTGAATAATTGATTATGTATTTGCTCATTTTATAACTTGGCAGAGAAAACAGCTCAGCAGCTGCTATTAATGCACCTAGTGAACCACTGTTATACCAAAACTACTATCTACTACTTGCTCTCCATGCGTGGCCTATTTCAACTAACCTTAAAACCAAAACCCCAATAATTTCCAGTGTCAGAAACATTTTACGTATTTTATCAGATCCTAGAACACACCCAGGCAATTTTAATGCCAGACATTAAAAACACCTCCCCACGTGGTTCACTTGAAGGAAACAAGTCAGTGAAAAACTCTCTGCTTGCTCTCACCAGAATATGCTTTGTCTTTAGCAATGATCTTTCTCTTCTCACCACTTTGGACGTTGTTAGTAAGGATTTAACTGCCTGTAAATGCAGCTGTACACAGGTCACAGAGACACTGGACCAGCTGGACCAAAG
Organism: Anthoscopus minutus; assembly: GCA_013399455.1. Classification (NCBI taxonomy): domain Eukaryota; kingdom Metazoa; phylum Chordata; class Aves; order Passeriformes; family Paridae; genus Anthoscopus; species Anthoscopus minutus. The sequence goes on along the minus strand of VWYI01043631.1, from coordinate 23,219 downwards.
GGTTTGTTCACTCATTGCCACAAATCGTCTTGCGTTTCAGGTTACTTTTCCCCCATCCTTCCTTTTTTGACTCAGATTTTGAGATGGTGGCATAAGCACACTCCTTGCAACCTTCCTTTGAAACACAGCAGCTGCTGAACCACACCCCATCCTTATCTGACCATAAATCCTCACCCACTAGAATGGCAATAGCTTGGGCAAAGCCCAGTGCCCCATTACAGCAGCATCACAGCATCCCCTATGCTCAGAGGTTCTCAGAAAAACAAACCACACACACCAGCCACTCCTAGGAGCAGTGCTCTGGCCCAGGTGTTCCTGCCTCTTGCTGCAAAGCTCGAGGTCTGCAACTTCTGTGGGACATTTGGAGCCCAAGTCCCAGATCCTTTGAAGGAAATACAGAAAACCAAATCTTTGAGGATCCCTTGATCCTTCCTACAGAGCTATCCAATGGACTGGTATTTCAAAACAACAAATCATGAGCAGAACACATAGAACAAAAAGTTATGTTGTAGACCCAGCCTTCAACACGACATTGCCAACTGCACTGTCATTTTTTGCAGTATCGCAGTTCTGCCCTGAGCCACAAGTTACCTGAGATGAAGAAAGAGGGATGGAAAGGCAGCTCCTTTTCACTTGATCTTGCTCTCCACCTTCAAAATCCTCTATTGTTTCTTCAGAAGCTAATCTTTTTTTCTGCTGTACTGCATGTACTTCTGGCTTTAATGAGTCTGTATGACATTCTCCCCTTCCTTGGCCTTTTTTCTTTCTACTACCTTAAAAATAAGAAAAAAGGGGAATTTTGGAATTTTGCAATGCAACTTTTTCAGTGAAATCCTGACACTAGAAATCATTAAATCACTGGGCACATGGCATGAGAAACAGCAGCAGTTTTAAGAACAGACTTTTTAAACAGTTCCAATGTTTGCATGTACCCCACATTCCCTCAAGGTCAGGCCTTCAGATACATCTCACCCACACAGCTCCTAATCTCAACACCAGCAACAATCAATTCAGTCTTTGAAAAAAACATTATATGCACACATATAACAAATGTTACAGTACTGGCAGAGAAACAAACAAATAAACAAACAAACCCCACTTACCCAGAAATACAAAACGAAAGCACAAACATAAGAAAATTATCACACCAGTACAGGACTCAACACAGCCAGGTGAAGTCCATGCAATTTTTATATAAATAAGACAGGAGGGAGCAGTCTATACTTAGAAGTGGGATGAAAGAAAAAAAACCCTGAAACATAGATTTTCTTTTGCATCTGATAATTTTTTCCAAACTAGCTTTTGAGGAAAAGAATAGGCAGTGTGGAGGATGGCACATGACTGAGGTGTTTAAAGCCAGAGTTGCCCTCATCACTGCACTCAAACACCTGTATTTACAACAGGAGAGAAGAAGCAAATGCCCAGACACTGCATAACACAATATTGTAACTAATATAATATAGTAACATATAATAACATAACTCCTGTGGGGCTGCTTGGCAGTAAGAGCCAAATCCATTACAGCATCCCAGCAAAAAGAGCAGCTGGAAAGCGAGTGACTAAAGCAAAGCTGCTGCACACAGAGGAGCAGACACACGCTCACCAGCCAAGGTACACACATTTGGACTGATCAGCAAAGGAAACTCAACACTTTGCACCCAAACCACTTCACTGCTCCCCACAGAAGGGCAAACAGGGTGGGGTGTGCTGGGCTCAGCACAGGGAATGACAGCAAGAGTTTCCTCCTCTCATTTCTTTAGCCCTCCTGTTCCATCAATAAAAGTCACAAGGGCAATAAATGCCATGCAGAAAGTTTGTCTGGTGGCAGGTGTAGAAGCTTCCAGGACCAAAGTCAGACATGTCAGAAAGCCCTCTTGAGCTTGTGCCAATGCATAGGCACCTTATGTGTCCCACTGTGACTGAACACAGGCTGCTGCTGCTGTCACTGCTGATAGGCAGCACTTTACATGACATATCCAGCAATTTCTTTTCCCACAGGAATAGGAGGGAATGCACTATTTTAGCCTCATTTTGGTAGGAAACTATCAGACTGTAATGAACTGCTTCTCCTAGGAATTAACTTTGGAATAAATAACCAAGTTTGATTCAGCAATGATTAAAAAACTAACATGCAACACCACCTAAACTCTTCTGCCTTTAAAACCTGTGAAATTAAGAATCTAAATTTAGAAGGGTAAAACATCAGTGACTAAAGTGTGGAGAAGGCTAGGAATTAAAGAGACAGAAACTACCTAGAATTTACATACAAAATAGGCAAGTTCACAAGAAAGGGCTCCAGAACATCCAATGCTCAGCTGCACAAACAGTTTATTACCTGGCATTAAAAACAAAAAGAGCAGAAAAAAAATTAACCGAAGAAAAAGAGCTCTACCACACCCACAGGACTGATGACAAATGAGACAACAGTCAGTCTTTGTCAGCTGCCTCACACAGAGCACGAAAAGAGAAGTAGCAAATTAATACTTCCTATCACCACCATTTTAATTTTAAAAATTACATCCAAACACAGAAATGCATATTGAAATGTACAGTGCAAACCTACCTCCTGTCATTAGAGGCTTGGAAACCCTCTGCACCAGGAGATCTCTTTCCAGCATCCAAGATGGAAGCATTCTCTTTCTTTGAATAGATTTTGACTGTTCACTTTCATTATCATCAGAAAGAGGAATCTGAAACAACATTTACTATTTAGTGCCTTTATGCAGTTACAGAAGAGTAAAGAGGGGGGAAGCTAGAGCATAGTTTGTAATGCCCTTCAAAAGCAGTCTGGGTAACCACTTACTTTTTATATGGGGACCTTTACTCAATTATTAAACTTTTTTAGCAGTTTCCACCCAGTCAGAAAAACATCTATAGGAACCTTCATGCAGTAAAATCGAAACAAAACAAAACCTCTTAGATATTTGGAAGAAATATCTAAAAGGCTACAAAGTGAAAGATTTATAGAAGAGCTGCACCACCATCTTGCTCTAGTCTCCACACAGATATAACAGAAAGAGCAAGTTCAACAAAAGCCTATTTGTCCAAGGAAAAAAACTCCAAAACTCCACCAACAGAAAAGTCTTTCTTGCATTCCTACAATTTATTTCTTCAGAAAGTAACCAGACTCTAAATCTCTGTAAAAATGATGCAAATATGCCAAAGTCACATTAATTATTTACTGAAAACAGCACCATGATTTTGAATTTCCTGAGCCAGTCCACCCCAGGGAGCCCAACTACAGCAAAGGCTGACATTTCTTTCGTATAAAAAACACAACACCTCCTTAACTTTCAACACATGCTCACAAATATTAAACTTCATAAAAAACTTAAGTACCCACCAAAAGTCTGGAGGCAGCATCATTCTTTCTCATTTTTGTGTCTCCCTGAACCTCAGAGCTGGAACATGCTGGATCCATTAACAATGGAATACAGGACATCTCAACAGCATGAGCAGTTGGTGCTTCTTCTGCATCAGCTTCTTGATTTTTTTCTGGCAAAACAAAATCAATTTTAGCTACTCACACGCAACAAATACAAGCATGCACTTTTGACTCAAACACAAAAGCTGGTCTGGATGTTTGCGTTAACAAATGCAGTTTGAAACTGACCATCAACATCCTCTTACATCAACTTGCAGAACAAATAAAAGCACCTTCCTTCTACCTCACACCTAAAGGATTTTGAACAAAAGACACTCTAATAACTGCTGACATGACTGTGGTGTTTTGGGGTTTAAGTACATAATTTACACTGGTTCCTGCCATGACAAAACTTCAAGAAAGCTGAAATTGCATCTTAGAATTTGCTTTATGGTAAATCTGCATAGCTCCCCAGAATATGATCCTATCCTGAAAGTCAGGCAATGATTTTAAGATGCAGTTTTCAGGATCAGATGCTCAATGAATCAAGCACTTGGCAGCAAGTTCTCACTACAGGCAACAAGTCTGCAGCATTGCAGCGACACTAGATACTAAGGTGCTAGTTTCAAAAGCCTCAGTTCAGAGCCACTACATCTAAAAAGCTTTTTAGGTTATGGAAGCACACCCAAATGGCAACTGTTTTTCCTTCAACACATTGCCTTTGCACTACTCAATTCGCCAGCACAAATAATTAGGGAGAAAGTCTAATTGCAGCAGTATGCCCCACACAGAAGCACTGGGGAGTCTCTGCCAACCCTTCCAGAACTTACTGCACTGCAGAGATGGCACACTGACCCAGCCGCCCTATAAAGAGAAACACCAAAGGCTGAGATCTGGCCTCACCCCTTCGGCTCTACAGGGGCTCACAAAACCCCAGGATGGGTGAGGCTCAATGGGACCATAGCGGGTCATCGGGCCCCACCTCCCTGCTCAAGAAGGGCCATCCCGGAACTCATGGAACAGGATTGCGTCCAGATGGAATATCCACTGAGGGACACTCCACACCCTCCCTGGGCACCCTGTTCCATGTGCAGCCGCTGCACAGTCAAGAGGTTCTTCCTTATATACAGGTGGAACGTCCGTGCATCAGTTTCTGCCCATTGCCTCTTGTCCTGTTGTTCTGCACCAGTGGGCACAGCCTGGTCCATCCTCTTGGCACTCTCCTTTTAGATATTTACACTCATGAATGAGGTCCGCCCTCAGCCGTCTCTTCTCGAAGCTGAACAAGCCCAGCTCCCCCAGCCTTCCCTCCTACAAGGGACGCTCCCCTCTCCCAACCATCCTCGTTGCCCTCCGCTGGAGCCGAGCTTTCCCCTCCCCTTGCACCCGCGGCGGAGCCGGCTCGGGGCTACAGCACTGCCCTCGGAACGCCGCGGCTGCGGACACGGAGCACCCGGCCCCAGCAGCGGGCGTCGCTACCTCGGGCCCGCGGCTCTGCGGGGCAGGGCCGGCCTCACCTCGAGGGTGCGGGAGCCGCCGGGCCAGGGCCGGAGGTGGTGCCGGGCCCGGCAGGAGCCGCCGCCGCCGCCTGATGACGCGCGACCGCCCCGTGACGCGGGGCTTCCCCGGGCCAAGCGGCGCCGCCTCCGTTGTCCCGAAACTGCGAAGATTCGCCCCGAAACCGGCGCCCCAAGCGCACTCCCGCAGCCGGCGCCCGACGGGGACATGGCGGCAGGCAGACACCCGGCCCCGAGCGCTGCCGACACGGAGAGGCCGCGGTGACGCCTCCCCACCCCGGGGCCGCGGGGATGGACGCGGGGCGCGCTGCCGGCCGCGACAGCGCCGAGGGAGGGAGAGGAGGACTGGGTGACTTCGTGTCCGCCCTTCCTCCCGAGATCAGCTCCCGGATTTTCAGCGGGCTGGATGTCGAGAGCTTGTGCCGCGCGTCCGTGACGTGCAAGGGCTGGCACCGCGCCATCGAGGGCAACGAGCGGCTGTGGCGGCACCACTGCCTGGCCGTGCGCGCCGTCTGCCAGCGGGAGATCGACTGCGACCGGGGGAACGGCTACTCCTGGAAGGTAAATCCACCTCCAGCGGCACAACGCCGGCAGTGACATAAACGAGGCTGCTAGGAGGGCCAATAGGATGTGTAAGGAAATGACATCGGCGCGTCGCACCCATCCGAGGGTTGTGGGGGGACCAGCTGCGGTGACAGCGCATCCCGGCAGACGGACATGTGGTAAAATGCACTGAGAGATAAAGCAAGGCTGTCCCTTTTCCTACCCAGGACACAGCTTGTCCGGCTCGGCATTAGTCCTCCTGCTGCCAGCCTCAGCGCCGACCTTTATCATAAACAAGCCCTAACATGGGACAAAGCCCACGTTCCCGCAGATGGAGCTGGCAGGGAGAAGGTAACAGAACCCCGATAGGCAGTGCTTGCTCTCTGGTTGTATTTTGTGGAAATTGATCTGCTGGTTAGGAATAACTTCCTGAAAAATCATCCTGGATAGCGTTGTCTCAATACACATCGAGTGCCACACATTCAGGAGGAAAAAAAATGGAATAGAAATGAGCAGGAGCTTTTATAAACTGTTTAGAAAATCTCGTCATGCACTGCTCTGAGGAGTTTGCCGCAGGTTCAGCTCCAGAATATGCTGAATGATCTCTCACTGTGGAGTCCAGCCTGGAAGCTGAGGTAGATCAGGACCTGCTCAGGTAGACTAGATAGCTGGTTCTACAGATTACTCTGGGCCAGCTGGAGGGTAACCTTCCACCTTATTTTAGCGGGTGCATTTGAGAGCAGGGGAACACTGGAGGGGTGAAGAGACAGAAGCAGCAGCAAAAGAAACAAAAGCAGCCACTGGACTCTGACATTTCAGTAAAGTTACTGCACTATCTGCATGAGCAGATAGTGGTTACCCTTTCAGCGTGTAGATCTTGCTACCCTTGCACAGCTGTTTCCAGAACTCACTGCACTCACTGTCTGTTTTATCTGGAGGGAATTTGAAATAGAAGAAACATACTCACCAAGTCTACATTTTCTTGCCCTAAAAGGCTGGAAGAAGAAAAGGAGCCAGCCAGCTCCCAAACAAAAGATAAAGGTCACAACCTAAACAGAAAGTGAAAGCTGCCTCTTTGAAGGAGTAAGACAAATTCCTGTTGTGGGGTTTTCATCCTGACCACCAAAGAATTGAGGCAGGAACAGAAAAGTTGGAAGTGGAACATGTTTTGCTTCTCAGCAGCATTGCACGTACCTGGGCTTAATGTCTAGATATCCAAAGGCACATTCCAAATCCTTTTTCTAGAAGTACTCTTCTAGTGCTAAACTTAGTTATATTGAATGCAGTTGAAATTGGTTCCTTTCCAAGATCTGACTATATGTTTTTCCAACAGATTACATTGTTAAGAAACTACTGGAAAAGCAAAGTGAAACAAGAATGGCTTAGTGGAAAATACAGTAACATTCCTTCACAATTCAGCTTGCCAGAGAAAAGCATGTATCCAATGGACGTGGACACATGGGGAGAAATCTTGGAAGCAGAACTTGAGAGATGAGAAACCAGTGCTGATTCTTGCAACTCAAACAACTTTTGCCAATAACACACACACTGTTTGGCAGTTGCAAAACTGATTTTGAATGATTTTTGGATTGATTATGAATTTATGATGAAAGCTTCTCAAAAATAAGTTATGGGTGTCGTTTTTTAATTTGCAGTTTGCTGTGTTAATTTTATGTAAAATTCTAAAGACAACTATATATTCTGTTGTAATTTATATTTATAAATATAATGTTCTACTGCACAAAAATATGCTGATTATAATTTCAGTTTGCACTTCTTGTTTTGGAAGAGATTATTTTTATATTAAAAAAACAAAACCAAAAAACAACCAACCCCTAAAAACCCTTAAGGTGTGTTTGACTTTTTGACATGAAGTGTATCGTATCAGCAGCACATGAGAGCCCACAAAGGAAGCTGGGGAAAGGACATATCCAGACACTGGAAAGAAGGGGACAAGGTGGCCACCTCAGGATCAGCTGAACATTCCCATTAACCATTTCAAGGGACAAAATCCTCACAAGGATCTCTGAACTTGCACTCACAGAAGAGGCAGTGCTGAATTTCTGCTGCTCAGCTGTGGAATTTTTGGATTAGGACTCTCAGATCCAGGACAGGGTGGAAGCAGGCTGATAACTAACAGTTTCTCAGACATTAGCTATGCGCATTAGTCATTTGCATGATAAGAAATAGAGCAAAATTTAACTACTTTAAACAAGGTAACTCAGAAAACCCTGTGAAGTTACACAACTTGATACATTTTCATAGGTTAAAACACATTGAGAAACTTCATTTTTTCCTATGTGCTGATCTTCCATCACACAGGTCTTGCTTCACCAGTGCTGATTTTTGGCGCCAACTTTAGAAACTGATGCTAGTAAAATAGGAGCTGTCTGTCATATTACTCAATATCAAAGGAAACATAAAATAAATTTATTACTATTCTGAGTATCACCTTTCCCTACCTCCTTTACACTAAAGAATAAAATAAGTGAGAAAATGCTGGGAAGATCCCCATTGCCTGAGCTATTCCTGCAAAATTCAGTCACCAATCTGGCACCAATTTTCTATAGAAAGACTTCTACCATGCTTACAAAACTTGGTTAGACATTAAATCCCTTCATACAGCCATTGCAAATGTGGGCAGAGTACATTCTGACAGTGTAAGGCACTAGATCAGGCCCCTGTTAGATGCTGACTTTACCCAGCGTAGGTCCAGCCCTTACCTTTATCAGGATGCAGTAACAGTAGATTAAAGTAGGACAGTTTTGCTCTGAAAATACAGACACTGGTCATCTGGGCTAAGATCCAGAAGCATTTCTTTTTTCAGTCATGCTGATGTTTAAACAAACCATTAGTTTAAACTTGCTTTCAATTTACACTTTATTTTCTCACACTTATTTAATCATTGCAGAATTACCTGGTAAAAACAACTAGTATTTCTTACTCCCCTTTATTGCAGGTGTCTGGGATCACAGGCTTTATCTTGTAGGTGCCCACATCTACAGGTCAAGGAAGAAACAGGTCAGCCAAGTGAAATGGGCAGCTCTGAAGTGCTTTCAAGAACAGAATGTTACCTGATTCTTTTTCTGGTTAAGAATATTCCACAAATTCCTCCAAGACGCGTCCGCTTTCCTCAGCCCTTGCTCCCCATTCGAACAGGTGCTTCCCCGCGCCAGCAGGGGGCGCTGCGGCGCGGCCGCGTCTCCCTCAGGCGGGGATGGCGGCCGGCATGGCGGGAGGGACTGAGCCCCTTGCTGAAGGGCCAAGTTCTGCCTTTGCAAACCCCACTGACCTTCCCGCTGCACTCCCCTGCCATTTTTATGCCCCTGACACTTGGAAGGTGTCAGCTGCAGAAAGGTGCCCGAGGCATTCGACACCCAGGCTTCCCATTAGCCAGCTGGCCTTCCTGCCATTCACCTTCCTACCCACCTGGCTTTCCTAGAGTACAGAGGCCTTTGGAGAAAGCACATGAAGTCTGTGTGTGCAGAGCTGTTTGCAAATGTTTTCTGCCCACACAACTCAACTATGCAACAAGGCCTTAAACCAGCCAGGCTTCTGTGAGGAAAAAAGACCCCTCCTGCACAAAACCCTGTGCGAGCTGCTGCACAGCCGGATATGAAAAAGACCCAGCACTGAGCAAAAAGCTCAGCTGGAGGAACCGCACTCCCCTTGGTCAGCATTTTCTGCATCTTCAAAACCACCTGTGGTGTTTTAATAACACCTGTTGGTGTTAGAACCTTCCTTGCAATTACCCACTGTTGCAGGGCTCCATTTTTGAAGTGACTAGCTGGCAGTGTGGCTTTATTTCATCATGGGGCAGGATGTGGCTTTGGGCCATTGCCGTTTACAGACTCAATGAAAAAGCATGCACGAAACATTTTATCACCGCAGACTTCTAATCAGACTACTCAAATTTCAAGACTAATTTTGTCAAGATGCAGATAGTCATGCCTTTATCCTGATCATCTTTGGAAGGTACCAAATGCCAAAGTTATCTCAACTGAAGAGAGAACAGTTGAGCTCAGGACTGGGATCAGCTGTTTCAGCCCCCTAGAGCTGTCAGGAAGACAATAAAAGCGTACAGCTGGGAGGACTTATGTATTGGTTGTGTTATTTATTTTACTTTCCCTCCAAATGAACTGGGGACGAGGAATATTGGGTTGTCAAGAGCAGGTTGACACTTGGCAGTTGTTTTTCACCATATTACTTGTTTGGAAAAGTTTATCTCCAAAACCAAAGAAGAAACCACCTGCTGCATTTAACACCTTAAGTCAACAGCAGCTTCTCGATCAGCGCAACGCTAAGAATGGAGTGCTGGGGTGCAGAGGGGTTCAGGCCTCAGTGCTAGGGGCTAGACTCACTTCTGCAATTCTGGTAAACCAAGAAAACCCAAGCTACAACTGTGGGTTGAAAGGGAAAAAGGAGGAAGGTAATGGACTGCAAACTCAGAGATCCTGAGGGACCTTCCAAGATGAAACCCAAGAGGACAATTCTATGTCCTGGCACAGTTTGCTGCAGTCTCTTTGAACTCAGAATCACCCTATCCAGCACTGCCAACCCATACCCAGCAACTATGGATTTACAAAGCCAGAGGATAATCAAACCCAGCCTGCTAGAGCAGGCAAATTAGGTACAACATTAGCTGGTTTTAACTTTAAACAACGTTTAAAAATGTTGTTTAAACTGCACATGTTGGTTTTAATGCACAGTCCTTAAAAACCTTAAGAAGCAAAGGAGCTGCTGTTTGCCAATCCAGGGATGCTGACTGCATGGGCTGTTTTGTTGCTGAGATACCAGACACTTCAAGCTATACACAAAGGGTTCTCCAGATGTCACAGGACACCAGTGGCCATGAGCTAATATATCAGTCATAGCACCAAATACTGCTTTTAAATGTTTCCAATGCCAAATGCTCAGAATGCCAAAACCAAAAGATGCTGCCAGCATTGCTGCCATTGGAAGATTTAGATTGAACACTTGAACCAAAGGTATAGGTTGAACAAGCTGGGAACAGAGAGAGAAAACTCAAATCAAACAAACCAGCTACCTTAAGCCTTTAATCCTTATACAGGAAAAAGGAAAAGTTGAGAAAGACAAAATTTTTTTTTTGCAGCAGCAGTATCTAGCCACTAATAAACAAAATATTACAATACCCCTTAAGAGCTTTACTTGTCTGTTCCATTGAAGGAATATTTTCAGTAGTTTCCACTACTTTTTCACCACATTGCTAAGGAACAAGAGCACTGAACAAATACATCTGGGATATGCTAACACCTAGGTTCCACCAGGTACACTATACAGCCATTTAACAGCATAGCCAATGACAAAAACGTGCCTAAAGTCACCTAGAGGGCCTGACCAGACTAAACTGGCTTTTCTAATGGACCTTTATTTTTGAACATCACTGGTCTGTAGACAGTTTGTTTCACTAAGTTATATTGCTCTTTAAAGTAATTTTAACATGCAGCTCATCAGCGTGTGTGCTTAGAGATAACAGCGCCAGGGGCTGCTCAAACAGGCACCCAACACCCATAGAACAACTACATTTCTGTGTACAGCTCACAAGGGAGAGGAGAGGGAGAGGAAGAGGAACTTTTGCTGTTTTAAGGGGGTGACTAAAGAACACATGGTATGTTGTAGCAATTCTAAAATGACACTAAGCATTTCTGTTTTCTCATCTAAGATCTACTCTTTGATGCCTAAAAAAGGAAACACAAGCTGCCTTTTAGGATGTTAAGGTCAAAATTCTTGTAGGAAGAAGGATATGGGGGAGGACAGAAGAGAAGAAAGGGAAAATAGAAAATGTAACTTGGGAAAAAAACATTCCTTTAAGTAAAAATATTAGTTAGGAGAAAGCCAAACCAACAAACCAATCTTGTTTTACTATTTGTATACAAGAATCATGAAATACTTCCTTTTAGCAAAAACTACATAAGAGTGTTAAAAGCCTGGTCTAAACAACTCCTTCTATTCAAAAATATCTCAATAATATGTACTTTAACCATCATGTACTTGGGAAACACAGCAACTTAAGCTTTCAAAAGCAGGATACCTACATACACATATAGCAGAAGCAATGGAGGACAAAGGAGAAGTTACTGGATTGTCTTTTGATGTACTTTGGTGATTAAGAAAGGATTTTCAGACTTCTCCTTATGATATGGAAGCAGGTACATGAAAAGATAGATCATACACTGATTTACATAATTGATACTCTATTAGTGTACAATAGGCTGTTCTAGTATATTTGATAAAGAGAAAGGGGCTAATGGCAATACTCTGAGAGTTCTCAATGTCTTTTTATATCAGAATTTGAGGATTTAGGAAGATTAGGGTGTCTAGTTGTTTGGGATTTTATAATTAATCTGGTCAGTCCCCAGGTCCAGGTCTCTTTCTCCCTTGATCCCTCCAGTTTATTAATATTCAAAATTTTGGTGAAAGACATACTGAAGGTAAATTTTAAAATAATAACATCATGTCTCTCCCTTTCATGTGCTGGAAGCAAAATTCCATCAGTTTTATCAGCATTTCCCTTTGATTATTTTCTTCCCTCCTGCTCAATCACCTTTTAATGAGTTGAAGAAAAGGAGGGAAAGATATTGTCATCTTAAAAGAAAGTCAGAGTCCATGCATGAAAGTGAAAGTTTTACTGTAGCTAATACATTTAACATGAAAGGCCAATGAAGCATGAAAAGGAGGATTTTACTCTGCTTTCATACAGTCTTAGTCTCCCTTTTACCACACTGGAAGGAAAAAAAAATCTACAAGCAATCTACAAGAACCAGAAACGAAGAATGGAAAACCACAGTTTTTGTTCTAAATGCAAAGCAGGAAATGCTATGTTCTAATCAAAACCCCCTCTCCCAACCTTGTTTTGAAACCAAATAAGAAGTCCTATTTCAAGAAGTCGGATGAGTAACAACAAAAGAAGAACCTTGTGTTCAGTCAGAGTTCACCGTGAGCACAGAAAAATCTCTCTACATCAATGAGAAGACCACAGTTTACAAACAAAAAATACACACATTTTTCAAACAGAAGGCACCCACAGAAATACCAACAACCTGCAGAGGACTCTTACCTACGCCTTTTGCTTTTTCAAGTTCCTCATATGGCCTCCTACAGTTTTAAAAGCTACAAACTGAAAAAGAACAAAACCCAACCCATTCCCACCCCTCTGCCCTCCCACAAAAACTCCCACCCTACTTAAATGTTTCTGGCTCCCACCACAAGGATTATTTAAGGAAATTTTTTCTGGATTTCAGTGTTGCCCAAGCTTGAACTCAGAACAAATGGAGGAACACTTCAAACAGTAAAAAGCACTAATTGAGAGCCCTGTGAAGCAAGTAGTTTAAACTTAAAATAACTTCTCAAATATTTGAGAAGGGGGAAAAATGGGTGTTTAACATTTGTGCTAAAGTGAACTCTAAGCCAAAGACAGAAGAGGAACTACTGCATTGGAGAGTTATATGTAATATTGCAAGAAGAAATGAAAATAAAAACTTTTCTAAAAGAGAGGTTTGAAAGTAAATTTTAGATACATCAGAGGCCTTAATGAGTTTTTTCATCTTCATGAACAAACTTTAATTAAATATTACTAAGTAAACTGTTGTATTACTAAAACACATTTTCAGTAGACCTCTCACACCTTCTGTTAACTATTCTTTCAAATAAAAAGCAAAGACAGCACACTGCAAAAGAAAGCACCAGAATAACTACACTTATCAACCAAGTTTTATTACCTTACCCTTTAGAAGAAAGCTGTGGGGCAGGAAAAGTAAACAGCTCTTTGGAAAAAAAATATTAGAGACATATTAAGTCCGAACTATCTCCATATGTGTTGTCTGTTGGATTATAAGAAGTACTAACACCTGTAGCTGAAAGCTTTTTGGGCTGGGGTAATTATTTTTTCAGCATCTGTGTTTGTGGTTTTCTTCATACAGTTTTCTTTTAAACTTCATTTTAAAAATGGAAGTAGGAGCACTGTGTCTGTGTGGGTGTTTTTATGGGTGTGTGGTTAGTCAACATTCCCAAAAATCTGACCCTGACTGTAGTAAGCACATAGGCACTGTTCCAGGGGAGGGAAAATTACTCAGTGCAAGTTGTGGCAAGATGAACATGAACTTAAGAGGATATTTATTTGAGATTATATTACACAAGTCTTTCAGTAACTGAAGTTTATAACTACAATCCTTATCCACAATGGTTCGTTTATTTTGCTGTCCTTTAGGCTAGTTCTTTTTTATAAGAAAAAAAGAAATGGATGTTAATGTAGTAATTGCTGAGGGTGTAGTAGAAGTGTGATTTAAATAGTTAGAGGGTGAAAGTTAGAGGAAGCATGACACACGTAGGTCTGCTCTTCTGTTTTCTCCCTTTTGCTTAGTCATTCCTTGCACAAAGCTCTCTCTCTCTTCTTTTTCAGGATCTGTGCTTCTTCCATGCCTTCTGTGTTACTGGGCTGGCCTCATCATCTCTGATAGACATGTAGCTACTTTTTAATACTGAATTCCTTTGGACAAGATCTTCTCACTTCTGCCAAGAAGCAGAGGCACCTACAAATCCTTGAAATGTGTCTTCTGAAGCATCATCTATAAGATTACAGACCCCATCAATATAGGATGGAACAAACATAAGAGCTCTTCCATAAGTACACTGACTATCATTGTCTGCCTGAGAAAACACCATTCATAGGTGGACAGTCGTAACTTGGACTGGGCAGAAGTTAAAATTATAAGGTCTTAGACAGGTAAAACATTTTAGTTTTATTAGATTGTGGCAGTCACGTCCCTCCTTTGGTAAGCTGGACAAGTTTCTGTTGTTTGGTTGTGTGGGGTGCTTTTTTTTCTTTTCCTGTGCCCTTGGGTATTTTTGGGTTGGTGAGCTCTGAAAGCTAAAATAAGCAGCAACAAGCAGCAATTATCAAGAAAGCAGGCTGACCAAACAGTAGGTTTTTTACCATGAGTCTTCCTTCCTCAGAATGACACATCAGACTTCAACAATCCCGTTAGCTTGCATGAAAGACAGGAAATGCCTGCCAGAAGCTGATTTCTGCTGGCCAACTTAAGTGGACACGATGGTGCAGTGTCTTAGCCTGCTGCTCCTGCAAGGCTGTGTTTTCTTTGGGATAAGTAATCTTCAGGCTCATTAGCTCAGTTACAGGTATAATTAAGCACAACTAAAGAGAAGCTTTAGCTTTACGTTTATTTTCAGATGGAAGAGATCCCAATAAGAATTCTTAAGAATAAGGTACCATATTATACCTGTGAATAGAGTTTTAAAGATTTTGAAGATTCCTTCGCTCAAACATCAGTCTGTACCAGGAACAGCCTACAGGCACAATCTCACATGAACTTGATTTTCTACTCCTCTTCCTTAGGGTTTAAGACTTAGAAGTTTGTTTGATATACAGTCAGACAAAAATGCAAGGATTAATCAGGTGAACTGACCCTATCAAATAAAAACATTTATTTTGGTTATAAGCACAAGGTTTCTCTTGTATTACTAAGGCACAGAATCATGGACTAAGTAAGCTGCTGGAGGTTAAAAAAGGAAAACCTAATTGAAACCACTTCAATCAATAGTCCAAGTAACCAACTCAGGCATCCTTTCCCTTCTCCTCAGGATTCTTAATTCAAATAGAGTTCAGTACCTGTCAATCCAGCATCTGCTTTGTAGGCCTAAATAAAAGGAAACAATGGTCCCAGGGCAGATTCTTGTGGAGAAATTTGACAAGGTTTAAAACTGGGTGATACGGAGTTTGAAGTGAGATGGCTTTGTGTTTGAAAGACTGTGTTTCCTTATACTGCTGTCATGGAGTTACACTTGGTTCCACAAGGTGTTTCCATAGTTGTCTGCATTCTTCCTTAGTGCTGACAGATTATAAAGGAGTGAATCACATTTTCAAATGAGTTGATTTCTTTTCCTTATATCTATGGCATTATGAACAAGCAGCAACCAGATTTGAGAAGAAAGTGTAAAATGAAGAAAGTGTAAAAATTGTCTGGAGAAGACTGAAATATGTGAAAATCCTGAGACACATCACAGGCTGAAAAGGGTGATTAATTGAGGTCCTCTCTGTCAGTGACATGACTCTGTTCCCTGTTAATGATGAGATTCCCACTATCAGCTGTGGCAACAGGTACAACCTTCTCAAGGTAGACTGATTACTCTATGCAACACACACTAATATGGCATGATTTATGTGATAATTTAGTAAAATATTACCATAACACAAGTGGAAAAATATTAGTTTGTTAATGCCCACTACAGAATTGAAACTTCCACCCAGTCCTCAACCCCGACACACAAGCCCTTTGGGATGTTACTGCTTTCTCTTGGTGAAATCCTAAATTCTGGGTTGAGTAACTAATTGAATATGTCTGTCTTCTTGTTGGAAGATCATCTTCATTTACCAGTCCTAGCAACTGACTGGATTGCTTTGATCCACTCCGTACGCTCTGTGGACGAGGCTGCTTGCAAGTAATAGTGGATTTCATTTGCTGTGATGATTTCAAAGAGGATGTTGTCAACATCACACTTCTTGGCTACAGGGAAAAAATAAGGAAGTCAGCTACAAGATAAAAAAGTTTTGTACTTTCAATATTTCCTCCTTTACACATTGTAAGGGGATCTCATTTCTTTCTATAGCTGAGCCTGATCAGGCCTTCACAGAGATTGGGTCCAAGAGATGAGTATCTATCTCAGAGAAAACACTCAGGAATTCTGCATGTTTCACCTTCTGAATTCTCTGGTTTGTTGGTCTTAAATCATGGAAGGATCTGAAATCCTGCAGACAGATCATATTCCCCAAACCCTCACATGCCTTGCCAGCTACAAAAACAATATATTTGAGTTTATGTCACATCCATCTGTTTCTTTTCTGAGATGCCAACAAACTATCTTGCTGGATATGATAGCCAGCCTCTTCTGTGGAGAGAAGAATGCATGAAATTAGTGGGTTTTGGTCCTTACAGCAGCACCATTTCTGTTCCCACAACTTCTAGCTTTGGGAGGGAAGATAAGGTGGACAGTAACAATTTGTCAGCTTAACAATTTCTAACATGAAGCTTCCATCACAAATTCATTAAAGGGATCAAACTCAGCTTACTTTGCCTAAAGGCCAATTGTCCTAACACAGGGTGTCACCATTTTGACCAGCATTCCCTAAAGTACTGACAATACACAAGATTCCCTATTGCTACCTTTACCACAGTACCCTTCCCCAGTAATTCAGATAGCAAGAGAGAGACCAGAATTACTGAATCTTTGTAACGAAAAACACTTGTGATTTTGGGCAGACTGAAAGGAGGGATTTGTACCAAAAACTTTAATAGAGAGCTCATTCAATATGGTTCCTTACTGTCTGGCATATCTTCCACTGCTGTCACCACACAGCCTCTCAGGTGAATTGCTCCCAGTGGTTCTTCTCCCTGGGGAGGACATGAAATCAAAATGAAGTGCAATACTTCTGAAACCAGCAGCATGTTAATTATGGCTACATTTCCAGAATGGAGATAAAACCATTTGATTACTTAGTATGTCTCACCTGAGAGAACAGGGGATCTGTTGTGTGTGACATGGAGGGATGGGGGTGGGGTAAGAAAAAGGCTTACAAATAAATAGGGAATCTCTTGTGATTTAGAATTGAGGATCTATGGAGTATTTAACATGGGAATGGGCCCATTAGAAAGGCACAAGGAATAGGATGCCGTGTCTCAGCCTGGCATAGTGAATGCCTCAACTATAAACTGAAAAAATCACTGTATTGTGTTCCTTTGCACTTAGGACCTACTTCGTTTTGATTAAGTGAGAGTACACATTAATTCCAATTAATCACAGATAAGAGGTGAAAATACAGTTCAGTGTTACTTGTTCCCAGGTCTTGGGTGGCACTTGCCACCCTGACTTGACAGCTCCAGAAACTATCCTTCACTATGCTTTTCAAGAGGCTGGGTAGGCCATGTAAGAACAAAGAGTCCCTGACCTTCCCTGTCACATTCTCATGCAAATACTCCATTCAGGTACTTCTACAAGGCACTGGATTCAAAACTAAAATAAAATCTCTCTTACTCCAGCAGGATCATAATAGTGAAGATATGCAGGATCATCTCTTAAAACAAACTTTCTCACTTTCCAGTTCTTCCTCCGATGTCCCTAGGAAAATTCAAAACCAGGAATGTCACAGAGCTGCTTTGCCTGCATGCAAATCTTACCCACACATGAGAGGACAGGCAAATCCAAAAGGGAAAAAGACCTGAATATTCTGGACAGGAAATACTCACTAGAGTAGGACTTGAATCTGCCTTTTCTACATTCCAATCTTTTGCACAAGAACTGGACTATCAAACTGGTTTCTCTTTTTTTCCTTTTTTTTTTTGTGCAAAGCAGAGCTTCAACATGGGAGATTCCCCTAAGCCTATCACAGAGTTTGGTAGCTATGACATTTATGTGAGATCTGTGAGAACTGGGTTTATCTGCTTGCTAGAAAACATGGCTGCAAAGTGCCTTGCAGGAAGACACCTTGATTTATTGCCAAGGATGAGCTGAAAGTCTTTTTTTCCCTGCAAATATAACAACCAAAAAAAGCTTATCTAGCTTAAACACCCTAGAGGGCTCATGGCTGAGAAGCTCAGGCAGAAATATGGACATAGGTGCCTTGTGGCCCCTTTTCATGACTGAAAAGAATGGGCGTGGAGGGTTTAGACCTGCTGAAAGCATTTTCAGTGGAAGTAGTGGCCTTCCAAGCAATGACCCACAACTCACTGTGGGTGACCAAGGTAGACTCACACTGGTGGAAGATTTTCATGAATCACTTCCTCTGGCATTTCAAAATACAAGTTTCTCAATTAGCTACTGTTTGCACAGAAGCTCTTACTAACCAGGTTGATGTGAACGTGACAGAGTGAGAGAGCAGCAGGGTGTGGGTCTAATTTCTTCCATTGCTTTTAAGAAAACTGATTAAACAAGAGAAATACATGTGAGCACCACCAAAAAGTTCTTAGGCTCTCAAGGGCTAGTTTAACAGTGCAGTCTCAGACTCAATATTAGGAAGCATTTCTTTAGAGGGAGGCTGGTCAAACTACAACAGGCTACCTAGAGAGGTGGTCAGTGCAACATGTCTGTCAGTGTGTTAGGAAGCTTTTGGACAACAAAACCCTTAACACTATGTGCTTTAAGCCTTGGTCAGCCCTGAAGTGGTCATGGACCAGAGGATTGTTGCAGGTCCTTTCCAGCTGACCCATTTTATTCATTGGAGAATCCTGGTTTTGCCTTCAGTTCACTAATATCTGATTGCAATGGCCTTGGAAACATGACATTCACTGTACTGCTTAAAGTTTTGCTGGGAAGGAAGGTATCCAGTTATTTTCTGTCTTACACATTGAACATCAATGACTGAAACAACTCCTGTGCTCAAGCATGCTGAAAAAGTCCATGAAAACTGGCGACTGAATCCAGTTGTGTGTCTAGAGGGACACAGGAGTGGCAGCTTTTTTACCTGAGTTAAGTTTTGCATTGTACCATTAACTCATCATGTTCTGTTAGCACTCTTTCCTAATTAAAGCTACCAACTGTTGTATTTTGTGGTAAGAGCAATAAACTTTGCAATGTTTGTCCAGAGTCCTGCTGCCATGCTGCAGCAAGTGTTCCTTGTGCAAAGGCAAGAGGGACAGAGATGAAACCTGCCAAGTGTGAAGATGCCATAGGGTAGTTTCTCTCTTACCTAAAGTTTTTAAGTGTAAAAGAGTAATCTTGTACCCATGTAACATCGTCCTAGTGGCAGGATGGAATATGGTCAATACTGACCTGTTTCAGCAAACATCCTTGTTTGACAATTGTGCCTCTGAATTCTTCTTTTAGGACCACATCATCATCACTGGAATATCCCTCACAGAAAAATCCACTGTCTGGCTGCAAGACCACGAGAGAAATGTTACTGAAGTTACACAGTTGCTGCATGCTTATGTACATGTACTAATCTGGCTTCTTTTGGCTTCCTTCCACCCTGTTTTTTGCCACCCCAAAGAAAATATCGTTTTTGTTGTTTTGGTTGTTATGGTTATTGTTAAATAATCTAACCTTTTACTGGAAAAGCCTCCGAGTGAAGTGGAGGAGCACTCCAAATCACCATGGACACATTTCAGTGTGAGATGGGGCTACACTTCTATGATACTAAATCATACATTGACTTACTTATGGCCTACTCATACCACATTGGTATTGAATCACACTAGAAATAATCCAAAAGTAAGTAGGGTGCATATGGGCTGCTACAAGAACCATCCTAGGATGCCACAAGGCTGCCTTTACCAGCAGTGTCTCTGCTGAACAGGTAAAGTCTCCCTAGCACAAACACATTTAGGAAAACAAATGAGTAGTGGGAGAGTCATTTTGCTGAAGCCAAGTGATTCCATGTGGTAAATATAAAGAGAACTGTAATTCCAATTCAAAAAATACCAATTTACTTGTTTTTACTTCATAGAAGATATAATTTTTTGTTAGCTTAAGTTCATAAGAAAAATATTGTTCAAACAGTATTTGGCTGTGATATTTCAAGTTCTTCAAATCAGTCCACTGAATATGAAGTAATAAATGGAAAAGGCTGGGTATGACACCCAGGACAGGTTACTGGGGGATATGAAAAACTTTTACTTCTTTGCTCACAGCAAATTGTCTATGTGCACACTCAACACTGAGTCAGGTTTGATGGCTCTGCACAAAAATGGGTTTGTAGCCTCTGCCACTCTGTGAAGCCCTGTGATAATGATTTACTCTCTTCTCTTCCACTGAACCAACGGGAAAACAGATGGTTAAATTCTGGTCACCAGTTCAATTACCAGGAGCAAAGTCTAAGTTAAAAAGAACCCAGCTTGGTCTCAGCACTCAATTCACACTTGGAAGGGTGCCAGAAAAAAAACCCTGTTGTGGTTACAACTATTAAAGTGAGCAGGCTCATTCTGAGTATCACAGGAAAAAGACATTTAAGATAGATTTTTCCATTTCTGTATAATCTTTCCTCCAGGATTTAAGAAGCCCAACAAGAAGCATGAGAAAAGCAGAGCGTCAGTAAGTCTGAGACAAGAAAAAAGGCTCACAAAGTAATAGTAGGCATCACTGAGATCTAGGAAGGGCGTGTCTGACAGTCCCTCAGCTGCTGCCTTGGATGTGTCCCCAGCAGGCTGTAGGTAGCCTTCACTCAAGAGGGAAGAGGCAAGCAGGAGACCTTCTTTGCGATTTCGGATGGAGCTGCTGGACACCAGCCAGTCAATCACACAGGTGCCTGGTTACAAAGGAACCAAATATCAGCCACAAACCAAGACAGACGTGAAGAAGCTTGAAAGTACACAGGAAGCAAGCCTGTATTGATGGTACAATCCATGTATTCATCAATCTCCTGAAAAATGTTCTTAGTAACAACATGGGGAGCTAATCTAGGGAGATTCCTGCGAGGCACAGCCCTTCCAGCTAATGGCAGGGGCCAGGACAGCTCTCAAACACCATTCCTGAGGGAGAAGAGAGCTAGGAAGGGATTCAGGGCTGAGCTGGGAAGCCTCAAAGACAGGGACTGGGGATATATGAAGCACAGCCAAGCCTGGAAAAGGCATTTAACATAATCCTGTTGGAAACAGGGTGACATTCATGGAATCACAGAATCACTAAAGTTGCGAAAGACCTCCAAGATCATCAGTCCATTAACCCAACACTGCCATGTCCACCGCTAAATAATGTCCCCAAGTGCTACATCTGTGGTTTTTTGAGCACAAACACAGATCTGACTTTGCGAGAAACAGGAACTGCAGTGGGCCGCTGTTCAGTGATGAAAAATTCAGAATGGAATAATTTGTCTGTTCTTAAGTGTTTCACAGTACAATCTGCTCAAAAGATTACTTCAATCTTTCTGACACTGGTAAAATTTCATCCTTCTCCTTTTTTTTACCATGCCCATAACTGAACACTTTTCCAAGATACATCCTTTGAGCATCTCCTGGGTTAGTCAAGAAAACATCAAATTTCTCTGTGCTTTACAGGGCTTAGAGCTGTTTCATCTCTAGTTTTTCAACTCTGTGCTCCCTTTATTGTATGGAATAGAGGGACAGGAGCTCCTTACCTGTAAAGCAGTGATTGAACACTCTTTTATCTTTTTCCAGCTTCAACTCCTTTATTCCCTTTTCAGGATCTTTCATTGAGAGGTACAAAGCACTGTGCATAAAAAGAACCACAGGAACTATTAGCAAATAAAAAGGTTTTGCCAGTTTGTACAATAATGTCATGGGACCTTCATGTTTTGTTGGCACATGGCTCTCTGCAGAGCTGTAACATGGCTTAGTTTCATCTCCTGCACCTCCTGAAAAATTCAAGTTGCAAAGCCTGCAAGTCTCACTACATTACCTCACAGCTGTGGGAGCAGAGGGTGGAGTGCACAAGGGGCTCACCACACCTCCCTGATTTGAGAATGCAACTGCTTGTGGTGACCATAGCGTGAAGAGAACACCCACGGCTGAGGCACTTTCACAGGGCCCCACAGCCCCAGTGGGAGGATTCATTTCACTGCTGTGCTCTGTGTTCACCCAAAGGCCCTGAGCTGAGCAGAAAACCTGTCCCTGTCCCAAAGTCTTCATGCTCTCAAACAATCTTGGCCCTGTGTGGTTTTACTCTCTTATAAGAAAACTTCAGGCTCATTTTAATCTTGGTATTTACAGCTCAGAGACAGAAAATAAAGTC
>VWYI01043630.1:7500-46737 GCA_013399455.1 Anthoscopus minutus | reverse complement strand
TATGCTGCAGCTGAATCTCCTGACAGAGACAAGCTTGGCTGGGGCAGTGCTTGGTTTGGGCACTTCCTGTGACACCTGAAATCCATTCCTTGTAGCTAAAGTGATTTTATTCAGATGTAGTGCTCAGTGCTGAATGAGGTCTGGGGGTTTATAATCAGGATTCTGGCTTTCTGCATTGGTTGTTACTCATCTGTTTTTGAGAGCAGAGTTACCTGCTCTACATTCTAGCCAAGGTCGTATTTTGGTTTATTGAATGTACCCTGCCATTTTTCTCCTGAATTTTTGACAGGAGCAGACATTCTTGATTTCAAAAGCCAGAGTTCATTATGTTATTGAAACATTTTAAGCATCTATTTACTTCTGCTCTTTATAGACTACTGCATTTGAAATAATAACTGGCTTGAAACAATGAGTTCTGGGCTGCAGTCTTGCAGGACATGCTTTATGTTTGTTTGAAGAAAGATATGACCATTCTTGATAGACTGTAACTTTTAATGGATTGAAAATACAGATATTTCATATCTGTTTACATTTAAAATCTGAATTAATAAAGCACAAGTTCTTATATACCTGCTTAAAGCTCCCAGGATTCACAAACCTGTTAAAATATTTTTGTTTCATCTCCAAAGCAGTGCATTGACATGCAAGTGTGAGCTGAAGTGTGTGCACCAATGCTGTGACTGCACCATTGTAATGAAGATGAAATGACTGTAATGATGACCTTTCTGTGCCTTTGTCTACACCATGCCCTTCTCTTTAACTGAACACCTTTCAAATGAACATGTTCTGAACTCTTGAACTGTTCATTCTGTTCACTGAGCTTATTGCTCAATCTGCAGTTTATCATTATGTGTCTCCAAAGACTTTGTGTTTCCTTATATTTGACATCTAGATGGAATTTTTCATAACCCTTTACTAGTCATAAATTGGATTGTTAGGGGATTAAGTTAATCTTGTTTCTTTATAGTAGCCTCAGATTTTTAAAGCCCTAATTTAGATAGGTTTCTTTATTTGTTACTCTCCAATCTGCAAGAATGGAAAAAACCTTAATGCCACAAGATTCTGTATTGCTGAAATTATTTATTTCTGCTCATTTTGAAGTGAATTGTACCTAAGAGGTGCACTTGAAAAGTTGTTTTGTCATGTTTTTCCCATATTAGTATTTCTTCCTTTCTATCTAAATAGCAACCTCTGAAAATGACCCAAAGCAGTGCATCACCAGATAAGCAGTGTGTCAGTGAGTGGAATGCAGAAGAATGTGTGTTTTTCTTGTTCTGTTGGGAAGGGAAATAGGAAAAAATGACTTACCACTTGCAGAAAATTGTTGTGGTGTGTTACTCATATCTTACCTTTTGGTTTCTTTATTAGAAGGTACTCCTAACGATTTATGTACTTTTTATGAACCAATTAACACCTCATATTAAAAATGAAATTAGAGCAACAAAAGCCTACATATTTTTAACAGTGTTTTGGATCTTTCTGTGTCTAGTGGTAATATTGCAGGTAATAGTCTTTTATTTAATTACTTCAAAGTTTTTTGCAGGAAAATGAAATATTCTGTGATACACACCGTGTGATAAATTCAAACAATCCAAAATAATTTTTGATATCCTGAGAATTATCTAGCTGCTCTGTGTTGAGATAGTGGTGCCCAAATCCTCAAAATAGGAAGATGATGCCTACCACAAACTGAATTGTTAAAACCAGTTTGTAATATGCAGAAAGCAGAATACTTGAGGCATAAGTTAAGACTAAAACTTAAATATTACTTAAATACAAAGAATTGTATTTATGCAACACACATTTATTTCTTTAACAAATAAACCTTTTTAGCCTTCTCTCTCCAAAAGGCTCAGAAATGTCAGACTGGTCATAGAAATTGAAAAATCTTGAGCTGTTCCTTGACCTCTTTTATGATCCCTCTGTCCCTAAACTCCATCAATGACTTGAACTCTGACACCGGGAATGGCAAGATGTAATTCTTCATCTCAATGTCATAAGCCCCCACATTCTACTCTGGGCATTTCAGGTTTTTATTTGTGCATTCAAATGTAGTTCATGTCAGCTGGTATCATACATAAGGGTTGAGGCTTTTAGAAACTCTTAGATTTATCTAATCCTATCTGTATTTTTCTGTTTGGGAAAAATTCAATGCTATTTGGCCATTCTGCATATTTTCTTCTGGTTTACTCTTTTCATTTATTGATTGCTTCAGTGCTGCTCAAACCACTTCAAAACATTTTAAATATATTTTTTTAAGCTTCAGATAATAAAGATTATCATTGTAATTTTCCTAACCTATTTATGCAGCTGTACCCATGCATAGTTAGTAGAAACAATAGCAAAGGATAAGATTGCATCAGGAAATCAGCTGTGAAAGGAGGACCTGAGGGACAGAACGACTGAGGTGAGGATAAGAAAGTGCCCTGTGCTTGTCAGAAGCCATTTCAGCCTTTGTTCTAGGCCAGGAGAGGATGGGTGTGAGCAGAGACTCTGGCACTTTGTCTCCTGCCTGTTTGATGCTCTGTTAAGGTAGAGAAAGATATTACCTGCTGATATGTTAGATACCTCATTTTTAAATGATCATAAATTTTTGGTGGCGCTTAATAAGAATAGGTTTACAGTGCAGAGGAAAAGTGAATATACTGAACCAGGAGAACGCTTAGGGAAAGGGAGAAATTATTTACAAAGTCTTAAAACAATCGGATTGCTTAGCTGGGAAGCAGCTGATAGTTGGGGGCTTCAGACTGGTTTTCAAAACAGTGTTGGAAAGACTGTAATTGGAAATGTTTCATCTATATTTCTATCCCTAAAAGAAGTTGGGAAATGCAGATTTTAAATGGTTAAAAGGAAAAAAAATGCTCAAAAAGATCTGTCTGCTTGTGGAACTCCTGGCCATGTATAAGGCCAGGCATTTGGTAAAATCCTAAATTAAATATTGATAGTAAGAAAACACCAAATAATGCAAAATATTTATTAAAACATACTTTTGAAAAATAGTCCTTTAACTAAATACTGCTTCTAGAACTAGCCATTTTCAAAAAAAAATACTGGTTATTTCATAGTAGAGCACTGATTGGTTAAATCCTTATGAGTCCTGTCCATCTCTGGTTTTGCCTGTTTACACCAGAGGCAGATGATATGTTTATTTTGGAAATACAGACCTGTTAATTGTCTTACTGCACTTTTCCATCAGCCCAGCTGTTAGCATTTTATGACTGTATTTCTCAAAACTTAGGTGTAGAAGACACTTGTGTTTCAGTTCTAAATACTGCAGAGACTTCTCATATTACTAATATGAAACTAACTGGCATTCACTGTTTCCAAAGCAGTTTTACTGCTGTGACATTAATTTACAGTACTGAGCACTGTGGAAACTTTCATCAAACCTAAGAAGTTAGTTTTGATTTGTTACAGCACACAGTGGGTGTTCATAGCATATGTTTTTATTTAATCCTTCAAAGGGTTTTCAGGAAATAGCAGCTAACATGTGATGAAATAATATCAAGAGACATTACCAACATTTTAACATTATACGGATCATTATGCTTCGTACATTTCGGAATTATGCTCCATTATATTTGTGGTTTCACTTTGTTCTTCCAAGCCACATTCTGCTTGGTCTTATGAAACAACACATGGCTGGGATGAAGCACTGTGGAGCTAATAAGAGTCCTCCTGTCTTAACTTGTAAATGATGAAGTAACTCCCTCAACAGATATTCTGTGTTTAGAGTAAAGGCAGAGTCAGGAGAAGTTGGACAGAACATGAAGGAAATGTCTCTCCTTTAGTCAGGAATGCGTCAGTTCTGCCATGCACCTTCTGCCTTGCAGCAAAGAGCTGCACAGAGCTGCTCCTTGGTATTTTGTGGTTCCATTTGTGACTGCTCGTTGAAGTGTGATAAACCTTGCTAATGGCTTGTAAAAAAAGGAAGGGAATTCAGCAGGTAATTACTGATGGGCAATTACATGGGACTTCTCATCAGATTCCCTCATAGAAGGGTCAGCATTAGAATAAGGAAAAGGCTATGAGTAAACAGCATAATGTGACTTTTTTCATGTATTCTAAAGCAAAACCCTTTGGTAGTGCCACCCCATAGCCCCTGAAGTGCCCACTATGGGAACTGTGGTGATGACTAATTCCATCTATTTTTAGAAATTTAACTGAGGTGCTTTAAAGGCTTTATCTTCCTCTAGGGTTCTTTAATCTTCCAGAGACAATTCAGCACATCTAAGATTCACATGCCTTAGTTCAGTGTGTGAAGCAAAGTAAGCTGAATATGGCCCAATTCCTGTGCAGTACCAGAGCCTTGCATTGGGGGATGTGATTTCTTGGCTCCTTCCCTGACCACTTGGCACTGCTGCATTTTGCTGGGGACAGCTGGTGACATACTTGGTTTCAATGGAAAAAAGAAGAAAAGGTCTTTTACATTACATACATGGAGTTCTTTCCTCCCAAACAAGAATCTAGTGCAGCATCTATGGTTTTGTGTTTTGTTTTTTGATGAAATATCTCATATGTTCCTGACATGACTTGGCTAAATGAGTAGGTTCATCTACATATCCAGTAGAAATATTCACAGGTTTTATCAACAGCTCAGTGAATAAAGACAAAGAGTCCTTGGAGCAATGTATGGACAATTAGTAACCCAGAAAATGCCCCTCTGGATGACTCAACTCAGAGACTTTCTGTAGTTGTTACAGATGGAGGAAGCTCCTAGAGCTCAGGTGGCACTAGGCTGAAAATTACTTCAAGGTAATCTGTAAAATAAATTGTATTTTAGTGTTTAATGCCTTACATATACTGAGATGCCTAAAGCATGCTTTGGATCATATAATCTCTATTACTTTTACCCTGTGTGTGACATTGATTTGCTAACAAGGTGGGCAACAAGGTAGAAGCATGGGCTGCTTCCTTTCAAGATTCCGTTTTGATTTTAGAAAGAAAAGTAATTTTTTTTTAAATGGTGAACTGGCAGCTGGGGTATTTGAAACTTCCTTGAACTTAAAAAACAAACAAAACAGGAAAAAGAGACTCAGATATAGAGAGGGAAAAAAGTGCAGTGTGGATAGGAGTAGCTATCTGAAATTCTGTGATCTGAGTTAAGCAGCAGATCAGATTAGATGTTCACAAGTAGCCTCTTTGGGTCTCAACAACTATAAATTTTTGAAGCACTATGCAGGCTCCCCAGCACTGCAATTTCCTTCTGAGCTGAAGGGGTGAAAGGGTAAAGTCTCTGTGCCCATTCCCTGCCTCCCCAACAGCCTGGGCCTGCCTGGTTTCTGGCATGTGAAAAGCTGCCTGCTCAGGGCTGAGCTGACACCGGAACTCCTGGCACAGCAGCAAAATTCCATCAGCTGAGCAAAATTCCAGCCCTGCTGGAAGTGGCCACTCGGTGAATTCGAGCCAATAACCAGGAGGGAAGGTCTCTGTCCCAGGCCTGGTTCCATGAGCTCTTTCCTTGATGATGGTCAATAATATATTTAAGCAGACTTTCAGCATTTCCCTTCTTGTAATGCTTCACAGTGTTTCCAGCTACTGTAAAGCTCCTACAGGGGAGTTCTTCTCACCTCTGTCATTTCTTTGTTTTTCTGGCCGTGCCAAAAATCAGACATCAACTTAGTCCTGTGGCATTACTTGTTTTAAGGGAGAGATCCTCAGTTTCACCTGACTGGCATATCCTACCAGTTGTTCAGTCCCACTTTCTGGGTTGCTGCTATTTAGCTTGTGCTTAAGCAGTTTGGGCAGAAGGGTTTTTTCAGAGGGAAGGGTTTTGCTCTTTTAAGCATCTCACTCCTGCATGTGAAATTGTATATGGCAGCAAGATTGTATCTTGACAGTCAAAAATATTAACTGGCTGGAAGCTGTAGGAATGATGTCTTTAAAGCCATCCAGAAATGCTGCTCCAAGAGAGAAATCACTCTAGTGGTAACAATTTTGTGCCACAGAAATTGAAAAAAATAAGCAGAGGTTGGGACTCAGGACCCCATTAACAGTTTCTGGCGTGTTTAAGCAGAGCTGAGGCTGCCATCTTGGCCTTAGTACTGAGAAGAGCAAATAAAAATAGATTGAAGACGTTGTTTGGGAGAAAGTAGGGCTTTGACAGGTTGTTTCTAGGTCTGTAGTTCTTTCTCCAAGTTTAAAACAAAAGCTGTTTGGTTTGTCTTTCATGGGACAGGTGAAGTTAGGGTTTCTCTGATGATCTGGCAGCTTGGTCTATTACATTTTTTTTTTCAACAAAATTATTTTGTGCAATAACTATAATGTTAATGGAACTATATGTTATGGTTGAGTTAAGATTTGTCAGTTTGAAAATAAACGTCTTGGCTTCATTTCGACATTTGCCTCTCAGCATCAGTCCGTTAACCTGTCACACACTATAATTTCATTAAAACCATCATTTAATTGTAAGTTAATGTACAGCTATCTTTTATAGCAGGGCTTTACATACTGCCTGAATAATTTCAATACAAATTTTCAACTGATTGAAACGATATGAAATACTAAATGTCCTCCAAACCCCCGTTTATGAATTCAGTACTGAGAAATAAGATGCAACAGCCACATTACTGTGCCTCTGTAACAGGGAATCACTTCTTCAAATTATAATAAAGGGCAGAATAATGATTTAGGTGTCTATGTATATATCTTTGTCTGTGTCTTGTATACCTGCAGCATTGAGATGTGCTTCAGAGGAGTTTCCATTATTAAAAGAAGGACAATGCACACAGTGTCAGCTCTATATAACTGAAGGAAGAATTAAAATCTACATGCTAATAGCTTTAGTGCCACTCACAATTGTACTTCACATATGAGATACATAAAGCTTATTTCAAAACAAATTCTGAGTAACATTCAACTTGATTGAATCTTTATAAGCTGTGTTAATGTATTTGTTCAACTCGCATTCATAAAAGCTTTTAAACAGAATATAACGTTTTTATATTATTCATGATAATGTAATGCCTGCCTTTAATCTCTTCAGAGTTTCATGTTAAGTCATGATATGCAGTTCAGGGAAATTTGGATCATCCATTAATCATGGTATCTGTACTTTTGTGTGCCTACTTTTTTCCATCTCTTAAATCAGTCACTTGGCAGCAGCAGAGATCTGGGGATAGTCCAAGGTGTTTGGGTGAAGAGACCTTATTATTAAACTTGTTTCTTGCTATAGAATGTATGGATTTGTGTAACGTGGGGCGTGCAGAAAATATAGAAAATTAGCATAATCATTAAATGTGATCCTCTTAGTGTTTCCACTGGAATCGTAGGCATGGATAGGGATATTAAATGATGACATATGTTTAGTAGAATAATTAGCTAAAAACACCTGGGCTAATACAAAAAAACACGAGACAAAGTGCTGCAGTCAAGTATTCCCTTATAATTAAAATTTTTCTACCTATCTGCATATATCAAGGGACTGAAATAAGATTTCACAAACAATCTAAGTCTAGTATTTTCTAAAATTTAAGGGTTTTATTTTATTCTGTTATTATTTTAATATTGAGTGGACATAGGAAGATGGAGGGAGGGATTAAAAACCGTAGAGTTATTAGCTGTGGTTGGATTCTTTTCTTTGAAGTACTGATACTGTCCTTTGAATTTATTAACTGATCAGTTCTAACTATTATAAGAGGTTGCTTTTTTTTCTCAACAAATAAGCCAAATATGTCATTAACAACATATTTAAATTGATCTTTAAAATATTTGTGAAATATGTGGAATCTGAATTGTGCATTCTTTTCAGTTTTTTAAATTGAATGCTGTTCCCTCTTTTGTTTCACTCCTTTTTCCCAAAAGGCTGGTTTCTTTTTTCTAGACTCAGTCTGACCCTTTCTTCTTTTGTCTTTTCTTCTCTCAGCTCCTTTCTGTCTTTCCCATCCTAAGTTTATCTCTTTCAACTTCAATCTTCTACACATTTTGTTTCACTCTTTCCCATAAAACTTTTTCTTCTGATTTTCTTTTACTCTACAATTTATTTTTTTTTTGGCTTGGCTACAGCTCTAATTTTCTGAATTTAATATTAGAGTAGTGGGAGTGAGCTCCTGCCTTTCCCACCCTGTCTATTCAGTCAGTTCAGCAAACTGCATCTTAAAAGTAGCGACGTGGTCAGTGCCTGCAATGCTGGGCTGGAACTGGTGACTTATGAGGTCCTTTCCTGCCTTAGGGATTTAGAGATTTCCCAGAAAACACTTGAAAGAATTTTTTGAAACTTCTCAATATAATGTATTTTTCCCTCGTTGGCTTTTTGGAAATTTTGAAAGCATGTTTGCTGAACTTTCCCACATAAGCTGTGCCCCACATGGACAACTGTA
Organism: Anthoscopus minutus; assembly: GCA_013399455.1. Taxonomy (NCBI): domain Eukaryota; kingdom Metazoa; phylum Chordata; class Aves; order Passeriformes; family Paridae; genus Anthoscopus; species Anthoscopus minutus. Next base: position 38,419 of record VWYI01043630.1, on the reverse strand, counting down.
ACAGGAAACCTCAGTGAGAACAATTAGAGCTGCCTAAAGTTATGAGCAACTGTACTGTGGCCTTGAAATGGAAAGAGCCAGACACCCTGAGCTAGAGACTGTGTCACCATCATTGCCATAAGTAACAAATTTTAATTTAAGAGACGGATAAAAATTACCCTATTGAGTCTTCAGTCCTGGAAATCCATTTATGACTGTTCTGGGTGACTGACTGTGAAAACACTTGTGTATAGGCCATGTTATTTTTCTGAGAGAATGGTTGGAACTAAAATATATTTTTAAAGAAGAGAAATAATCAGTTTTCATTTCTGTGTTCGGGCTTGTAACTGGAACAGTATGTGGAGTTGTAGCAGTCAGGTTTCTGACTGAATCAAGTGTCTAATGTTTGGGCTCAGTGTATGCTATTGGGAACAAAAAATTATTTGAAATATAAGCATCTGTTATAGTCATGATCTTTATGCACTGAAACAGACCTAATGGCTCAGTTGCTGTGTGCTCTCTGATATTAAAAGAAAAATGTGCTTTTAACCAGGGTTTTAGTGAAAGCAGATGAGGCTATGGAGGCACAATGGGAATGATTATGAAAGACACAGAGACCCCTATTTATTGTGGTAACAAAGCTGTATGTAAATTTTGCTTTTCATTAAGGCAAAATTAGTTTAACCCCAGTTGTACAAAGGTTACTGTTTTCTCCTATTTAGACAAACAGCTTCCTATTGCAAATTGTGTTGTGATTTATATGAATTTACCCAGTCACAGAGGTTTCTGTGCAGCAAATATATCTTCCACTCAATCATAATAAGAACTTTCAGAGTAGTTGTGAATACATTTCTATAATTATACTTAGATTTTGATGAATTCTATTATTGCAGGAATTAACTTCAAATGTTCAGTTATTCAAACAAGGAAAATAATTTCTCTGCTTGGATTTTAAACCTTTAATAGTAACCAAAAAAGCAGCTGGTAGGCCTTGAATTCCAGGCACATAGTGCAGACAGCACAGTGACACAGTTCACCTCCTGGTGGGTAATAAGTGCAGTTTGTAATGACTGCACATGAAATTAAAGCCCTTGAGTTGGTATTTGCAGACTGAACACACTCAGTCCCATTCTCCTGTTTGCCACAGCCCAGTAGCGCTGAGCACTGGGTGTTTTGGAATGCAGATTTTGGGGTCTGAAGCAAGTTAATATCAAATATGCATGGCAAGTCTATTTTTATTTTGAATTAGTGACTACTGCTCTTAAGTATATATTTGACTTGTGCTTAGGTTTCTTTTGGATGAGTTTAAACTGAAAATATCCAGTGGTAGTAAAGACAGAAGTGATCTTCTCACTCCTATCTAATGACAGGTCAAGAAGAAATGGATGAGAAATGAAACACAAAAATTTCATTTCAACGTTGAAACCAACTTTTTATTTTGAGGGTGGTAAAGCATTGGAACAGTTTGTCTGGGCAGGTTGTGGATTCTCTGTCCTTGGAGTTACTCAGAACCAAACAGGGCATGGTCCTGAGCAACCTGCCCCAGTGACCCTGCTCTGAGCACCGTGGGCTAAATGATCTCCAGAGATGTCTTCCAACCTCAGCTGCTTTGTGACTCTGAAATTCGGGAATTTGAATAATTGAATTAGAATAATTTTCTATTTATCTACTGAAATCACTGAAAAAGGTGTTACATCCAGAATCATGCTGCTGCCTATTGTGACACCAACAACAGATTCACTTCTACTGCTTCTTTAGATCATTCTCATAAGGATGCTGCACCTACACTAAATCTTACTAAAACTTAAAGAATATTCTTCTTTCCTAGTTGGCCTTTCCCCATAGTATTGCTTATTTGCAGGCAGTTTAGTACAGTCATCATTAACCTTGTCCAAACTATACAGTCTTTCTAAAACAATTTACATTTGTGTTGGGGGCAGCTGTCAGTGAATCAGCAGCACACCATATCTTCTGGGAGAGCAGGGTAAAAGCCTCCAGGAAACTAAACTGCACTAAAGGAAAGGACAGATTTCAGCAAACAAAGATTTGTTTTCATGATTAAATATGTATTGTGTTAATCTGAGCTTTAGAAAGAAACATTTCTTGAGTTTCAATTTAGTCACAATGAATTGTGGTGTCTGCTGTGAAAACTGTTGCTATTGGATTTAAAATACCCATCTATTTTAGATATCTGGGGTGAGATAAAGGCCAAATTCACAGATATTCTCTGTGACCTTGGCCAAGTCAGTTTTCCCATAATAAAATTATGCTGGTGCTGGTATTCACTTAAGTTCTCTGAATTTTGGTAAGAACAGTTCAAAGCTGCTTAATGAACCTCAGGTCCTACATTTATCTTCAGTGTTATAGAAGGTTCATAAATAGGCCAGTAAGGCCCTGCTTGCATCCAAGAGAACTTAGAATGTGGAAAACTAGATAATTGTGATCTATTTCTTCCCTGGGATGCTTCTTTTTGTTTGAGATCGTATGGAACTTTCTGAGTTGGTTGTTTTTGAAAGGTTGAACTAAAACTATGTCAGGACTGGCCATCTAACTAAGCCTCCACACTCCATGTTTGTGCTTTCCACATTTAAAGAAAAGTGCTCATCTTTGTTATGTTTTTTAAATCTGGAAAAGTGGATTTATTTGAGCTTCCTATTTTTTAGTTATGTTTATTGCAAGAGCATGTTGATTTGTCCTTTATTTTCTTGACACATTCACTATGGGATGCTCAGTTTTAGGAAGTGAATTTTGATGGCATCACCAAATGTTGTGCTGCTGCCATGTGATTTCTTGGACTGGCATGGAGCCAGTTGTTTTGCTAAGTTGTAGATATTATTTTCAAAACAGCAAGATTTCTTTGTGGCATTTCAGAGTAATGGTGTAACTTAACACATTTGTGTTTATAATTTGACAAGGTTGGAAACATTAAACATTAGGGTTATTAAATAAGAGAGGAGACATTTGGAGATGTTTTCATAATGTTTTCTGACAGCATTATAATGAAGCCAAATCTAGAAATATCTTAGTATCATAGATTTTTATTGCAATGAAGAGTCGAGAGAAAGAAATATGATATTGTTATTATTGACTACAATGCATAATAAAGAAATAAATTATGCTATATTTTTCTGCTTTCTAAATCAAGCATATGTTAACATGACACGTTACTGAAACATGAAAAAAAGGTGGTGATGGAAACAATGCCAATAATCCCATTTTTCATCCCATTATATGAGATAACATTTAATTTTATTTAACTTTTCATGTTATTTACAGCAGTTACCTTGAGACACTTTTTTTTATAAAGTACAGAGAACTGTGATGGCAAGAAAAAACTCAAACAAAAAAATGTTTGGTAGCACAACTCCATGAGGCAGAGGTCCAGCCAAACCATGGCTATTAATCATCACTGTCCATTATTTACAGAGGATTCATTCATTGTTCCATAAAGGTATCTAGAGGGTCAATTAGAGACAACATACAGGATTTTTCAAAGACACAAGAGGGTCAATTAGGCCCTTCTTGTAATTTTCTGCTTTAACAGCAAATGCCAGCCTATCCTGCAACAGATACAGTGGAGGTTAGAATTAAATAGTGAGGATTTTTTTTTAAGCTGTTACTTTGCAGCTGGTTTGAATTGGAGTCTTGTCAGTCCTTGATCAAAACAAAAGGAAAAAAAAAATCACTGAGTTGATGAGAAGCACAGATTTGGTTTTGAGTCAGAGTACTGGAAGTGCCCAGGAATATCTGAGATAAAACAGTTTGTATTTATCACAGAAGTGAATAATTTCTCTGAAAGTACAACCAGATACAAATAATATTGCTAAATACTCCTGTTTAAAATTTAAAAGCATTTGAGGCAGAATACTGTTTGTAATCATTTCGGCATCAACTGCTCACTTAAAGCTCCAAATCAATAATAGATATGGGATCTTAATATAAATAACTGCAGTGACATTCAGTCAGAGAGAGAGAGGAAGTTCTTTTAGAATAGAAAGGAATTAAAACAAATATATCTTTATATATATATATACACACCTACCTTTAAATTCACAGACAACTATATGTATATATACACACCCCGAAATTCTTCCAAACTAGCAAGAAATTTTGATGAAATCACCTTCCTTAACTGAGAGCAGAACAGGCCTTCAGCAGATTTAAAGTTCCTATGAACATGTGTACCATATGTACAGTAGCTGTATTGAAGTAATTTTTCTTTCAATTTCTCTTTCCATGAGAAATGGTTGTTGGCTTTCTCTTCTATATAGGTCTGAAAATCTTGGGTTACTTTTCCCTCTAAACTTTCATTAAATTACATTGCCACTGTTTCTAAAGCTGTTGAAGTCTGTTTTAACAGAAAGTGGCCCCTATGACTATGGTGTGTTAGCCTTGTGAAGATTTTTATCTTCACAAATGGGGTTTTTGGAATGCTTGAGTATTTGATGGGCTCCTGTGAGAGTAAATCTCAGTGCATCAGTTTGATCCTCATCGTCCTCTGAAACGCCCTATTCTCTGCAGGGTTTCAGCAGAGATTTCTAACTAATGACCCAGGGCCAAATTCTGCCCTTGGATGCAGGCGTGTAATTCTCACTGGTTCCAGAGGGACCTCTGTGAGCGTATCAGGAAACTCAATTCTGTTCTTTGTGTGTGAAATTATAGCACAAATGGACAAAAGAGCCTCGTGCACATTCATCTTGGTGACCCCAAGCATGCAGGAACGTGATACCAATCCACCTGCTTTTCTCTTTGCTGAGTTTGTGCTGGTTCTTGTAGATCACCCTAATTCTTCAGCTGTCACTTGGGTCTACATTTTTTATATTCTTCTGTCTTCAGAAGTTTGCTATTGTGGCGCTTGAGTGAAATTAGTGCCATTGAAACGAATGTTCCTTTAAGCAGCATTAGTAACAGACACTTGTAAAAGCTGTTTTTTCTTTCCCTGGGAAATGACAATACACGAGCAGTCTTGTTCATATTCCATAGGGAATTAGTTTGCAAAGAGAGAAGACAAAGATAGATGTGTGAGTGCATGTCTGGGAAGTGGTTTAATACATAGAGATACACAGAGAGAGGAGAGGTGGGCTTGCATCCCACTTTTCCTCTGTGACACTGTGGTGGGAGGAGGCGTTTTGTCCACGTGTGAACAGAATGGGTCTCTCCACTCAGCATCTGAATTTGCATCTCTCTCATTTTCTGCTCTCAGATTTTACTTTCAGCATTGTCCCTTTCGGATTCTTTATGCAAGAAAAGAGTTAATTAATTTTTAAACTTTTTTCCCCCTGCTTTTAAAGTTTTAAAACCTTTTCCAGTTTTTGTAGCATGTCCTTCCAATTGAAGGTTGTGATTATTTTACTATTCTGTTTTCAAGAGCAGAGCTAGTCTTGTTCTGTGGAGGTAAAAATATGGGAGGTAACTCAGTGAGCTTTGATGGGGTTTTGCACACATTGATTACTGAAATACATTTTCAGATCTTAGATGGGCAACAAATTTGCTTGTCATCCAGTTTGTACTCAGGACCTGCACGTAAGAAAAATCTTCCACTTTTTGCATTTTTGTTGTGGGAATTTGTGTCATGGACTGGAGAGATACTGTGTTTCTTGAACTGACTGCTTGTTAGGCCTTTCAATATTTGTTTTTGATTTGGGCTGTCTGCTTCCCTCTCCTGTCTCAGTCCTTGGCAGATAGATTTATCCTCTAGAGCAGTTATGGAAGAGTTAACATTCCCAAAGCATGTATTTAGGAACTTTGCTTCCTGACAACTCTATCCAATGGACTTTAGTATTTTTTTGTGCTTTAATACTGTTTTTCACCAAAATGGAGCTGGTTTAGATGTATCTGGGGAATCTTAGATATCTCCAGTGTTACACAGAATTGACTGGCATCAATGTATGCCCTGTTTTTAATTTAGTTACTTTAATTTCCTGACATGCTGCCATTTGTGCCCTAGGTTTCAAGCATCTGACTTAGTCAAACCCTTGAATCTCCGCTTCCATCTCAGATTTTAAAAGACATCTTGGTGCTGTAGCACAAAGCCTATCATTTATATCTCCCACAGTAGTTTTAGTATCCACTTTAGTTTTGGATTCTGCTCAAGACAGAGCAGAATTTTTATTGCAGCTCATGCAACAGTCCTCATATAATGAATTGCGTTGTTTATAAAAATTCCTGTTTTCAAATTGTCTGGGAAGTCTTCAGAAAGCTCATCACTTACCCAGAGTTATTTCTGAAGCTATTTGTGGAATCACCATGATTGTCTGGGGAAATGTAATTTATAATTTTGCACATATAATTTATACATCATTCTGCCAAAGCTTTCTTTAAAACCTGTTTTCAGATATGAATTGGAATGATTGGTGATATTAATTTTGCTTTTTTAACCTGAAACTGTAGTTGAACACATAATCCACAGTGATTTATTTTTACATAATATTCCATTTTCCTATTTGTGTAATATCTACAGGCAGATAGTCATTTTCTCAAGCTGGTTCATTAATTAGATTTATTGGATGGATGTCCTTTGTTATTGTTTTGTAACTTATGTATTGATCTCTATTATATGAAATTCTCAGTCTTTGCTGTTCACTTACAGTTGGATAGAAAACTCCCATGAATATCTGAATTCAAACTTGAGGGTTTGCACATGCAAACTGTCCTCTAGGAACACTTGGGCATCTCTACTCACTTGCACAGTTATGAAGTGTTATAACTTCTGTATGGCTGCAACATCCCCAGTGTGTTGCTTTTAAGGACTACATTGGTATTTTTCTTTTTTAGCTGGCAAATTAAAATAAAAATTTAAACCCAAAAAATTAGTGTGCAGTGATCCTAGAAGTAGGTGTATTGGTGCAGGGAGACAACTAACAGCTCTTCATAACAGTTCTTCTTCCAGGTGAACTGGAAATAGAAACCACATCATATTTTGTGCCTATTTGGACTATTTGTAAAACAAGGTTCATAATATTGACTCATAAGTCATTCACAGAGGACAGTCCCTTGATTAAAGGAAAAGAATTGTCATTCATTAGAGTAATTTCCAATTAACATAGCAAAGGTACCCAGACATGGCTCATTCCTGGCTCCTTGCTGTGACATCCATAGTTGTGTTCAGTCCTGATGTTTATTTTCCATTTCAATATGACGTAACTCAGTTCTAAAAGAAAGGTAATGCAGAGTATGATTGTGTTCTATAACTACACTGCAGCAAGCCAAACTCTCAATAGATAATTAGTAAAAGAGAATAACCTTTCTTGTGTTGAATTGATTGTCTCCCAGGGCTTTTTATGTTCCATGTTTTATCCACAGGGAGGTGTTGGGTCTCTGTGCTCGTTTTGGCTGCCCATGCTGTGTCCCTATTTCCCACAGTCTGTCCCTCTTCAAGGGATTTTATTTGCTGGCTTTGAAAAAGTAACATTGCAAAACTGTTCCATCAGAGCTAAAACTATGCAGATAAAGAGGATGAGGAGGTATCACACAACTATTGAGCCTGCTAGAAAACCAAGTTTTTAGCTGCTGCCTTAAGCCTTTGTATCCATTCCAGTGCCCTTTACCAACTATCTGCACGTTTCTAAAATCCTTCACAAACACTTTTTTACGGTCAGATTCAGCCACTCTGACGTGAGCTGAGAAGCACCATATGCTTCAGGTAACCTCTCTAAAGCAGTTGCCAGTGGGACCACTTTTGTAACAGCTCACCAACGTGAGCAGAGGTTACACAATCTCACCCACGGTGAATAATAATGTCAAAGAGCCATTAGCAGTGCAGAGTGACAAAGTGTGGAGAGATCCATCAGCTCATCCCGTGTTTAATGAAACAGAAATGAACATCGTATTGCCCTTGTTTTCTGTCAGATTTTCCAGGTCTCCATGAGGCTTATTAATCTTGGGGTGTAATGGAAAATGTGTTGCTATGTTACACAGGACAGCAGCCTCCGAGCTCGCAGCATTGAGGGCGTTATTAGTCCTTGTCTTATTTACATGCTGAGCTGGGGTGCGTGCTGCCCGAGCACAGAGGAGTTCTAAAATGTTTGTGGGTTTCTGAAGTGTGTTCTAATGCATGCAGCCAGATGGCTCCATGGTAAGTCATTTTAACCTGAAGTAGTGATCAGAACCCCCCTTTCAAGAAACACTGTCAACACACACTACAGACCTTGGGAATTCGCTGCTACAAAAAAATACCAAATAGATTGCATTTTTGTGCAATGAATGTTTCCACATTTTGAAGGTGAGCTTTCAGGCTCTCAGAAGTAAAAAAGGAGTAGGTAAATGGTATTATTATGAAATACCAATCTCACTAAGTATATCATAAACTTTCACTATTGCTTTTATTTTTAAAATAGAAAGCTAATTTCAAATAAGCTCTGACAAAACCAATCTTTTGTTTACGCTTGAGATCTTGTTGCTGTCGTTCTTTATTAGCTAGAAAAAAACCCCAAAAGCTGTTATTCCTGTTAAGAAAAATCCTGGCTTCCAGGGACAGAAAAATAACCCAAATTCATATATAGAGATACACAGAATCTCCTGAGCTGGGAGGGGCCCACAAGGATTTTTGAGTGCAATTCCTGGCCCTGGAGGGGACAGCCCAACAATCCCACTGCATGTGCCTGAGAGCGTTTTCCAAATGCTTCCTGAAATTTGTCAAGCCTGGGGCTGTGACTCCTTCCCTGGGGAATCTGTTCTGGTGCTCAGCCACCCTGTGGGGGAAGAACCTTTTCCTGATATCCAACCAAGCTGGACCATATGGTGACACTTCATCTAGAATGTGCCACTAAAATGAGATTCTTTATTTTCAGCATGTGTCACTTACCAGGATCTTTGTTGGGGATCACTACGCATTACGAAATGGTGCTTCTGAGAGTTAGAAGGTGTCACATCTCTGAATACTATTTTATATTTTAATAATAATTATGAAGAGATTTAAATTTTGCTTAAAGAATTAGTAGCATAGTGACACTGCAGCTTTTTTGACCCGCACAGCTTTGGAAATTTGTAATATTGAACAGGAATATCATGTGTTTATGCCTTTGGCATGTCCACTATGTAAGCAATGATTTTTATGTTTTTTTCCTTTCCTTTTCCTTTTCCTTTCCTTTCCTTTCCTTTCCTTTCCTTTCCTTTCCTTTCCTTTCCTTTCCTTTCCTTTCCTTTCCTTTCCTTTCCTTTCCTTTCCTTTCCTTTCCTTTCCTTTCCTTTCCTTTCCTTTCCTTTCCTTTCCTTTCCTTTCCTTTCCTTTCCTTTCCTTTCCTTTCNAGCTGTGTTTATCAGCGAAGTGTTTTGATACAAGTTTCAGAAAGGTATGTGTGGACATGGCAGCAGTGCTTCCCAAATGTTTCTGGAATTGTTTAGGTCTGGTTACAGCCTGCTGGAGACCTCACAATGGTTCACAAAACCTCAGGGCTGGGAGTCTCCCTTCTCCCCACAGTGACAGGCACGGGGGAGGATTTGGGCTAAGACTTGCAGGATACTGGGAGTGGGATGGGAGAGAAGCTGTTGGTAGGAACAAAGATGTGCTGGGATCTCTGCTGATTCTCCCTCCTGATGGATGTCACTCTCCATTATCCTGGTGCAATATCAGCATTAGCAGTGCTGGGCTTCTGAGTGCCACGGGCTGCGGGCAGACACAAAGTTTTGGTGTCCTCAGCTGGCTGCTGCCATTGGCAATTGTGTTGTTTCCCTGGGCCTGGCGCTGGCCAGGGTGCTCCTTCTCCTGCAGAACAGCTGGTTTTGTTCTGCTGGGAGTTCTGCACCTTCCCCTGAGCAGGCAGTGCAGTTCTGAAGTAATTTGCACGACACATAAGCTCTGCCAGAATTTGGAAGTTGCCATGGGCAGTGCCGCGCCGGGAAATCACAACTAGGGACCAAATTCAGCACTGCTGTCAAGCATCCCATGAGTAGCAAAATTAGCGCTTCCTAAAGTCATGGAGTAATTCCATTAGTGAGAATTTCCATTGAAAATGTGGAATTTCTGTGCCATTTTAGAAATGATTCTCACACTTTTGAAAATGTTCTTACAGCTGTGTGCGAGTCGCCTACAAGAATATTGCTGCTACATTTGCATACTGACAGCTCCTGTTAGAAGCTAATTACATTTTATTTTAAAAAATTATTTTCCTGGTGTGGTTCCAGGTTAGAGAAATGCTGATATAATACAATCACAATTTAAACTATACCTAAACCTATCTGTGTATTTTATGGGGCCAAATCTGAGACCAGGCAATTGTCATTATAGAATTTCTGAGTTTTGAGGACCTTTTTGCAGTTTTCTCAGCCTGTACTTTGACTAAGGAGTGCTAATGAAATTCTACAGGACAGTGTAACTCTTTGCCAGTGGTAGAAGTAACAGATGGCAAGTGAATATATTTTTACAGCAAGTGAATATCTTTAAAGAAAGATAGTAAATTATTCTAGACTGGAAGGAACCACCATATTTTCAGTGACTCCAGAATTCTCCCACTTCAGAGGTGGGTTGTTAGATAAATATTCCCAGGTTACTACCAAGGCAGAGAATCACGTTCATTCTCCATCACACTGAACTTTCAGTTATCCCCTACGAAACAAACACCAAATCACATCCTAGCTGCTACCTCAAGTTCACAATTTCTGCCTTGCAGCCTGCCTCTCCCAGAAAAGCCTCGAAATGGCTGTGCCAAAGTAGCGTTTTAGCAATAGGACTGCGTATTTCCCCGTTTTATCTTGTAGGAAGTAACTGCTAATTGAGAGGTAAAGGGAGTGGGAATGCCCCTCCTGGCTGGTGGCTGTGGCTGCTGCTGGGGATGTGGGTCACTGGGGCTCAGCACCTGCTTCCTGAGACTTTAATTGCTTACAGAAAGTGGAGTTGGAGGAGGAGAGGAGTGAGCAGCCCTCAGCCACTGCACAGCCACCGTGGTCCAATCCCCCCAGGCTGGGAAGGGAATTAAACCAGGTTACTCCCACCTCACCAGTAAGAGGCAGATGCTTCTGACAGAATTGTGACTCTAACCTTGTTTTCTGCTGGTTTTCTATAAAAGAGACAAACACAGAATGTTTCGTTATGAATTCTGTGGTGGTTTTTCTTTTCCCCCTAAAAAATTAAGTGTAATAAGGGAAATTTATTTAAAATAATTAAAAAAAAAAGTTCAGAGATTTAAAAAAGTTGTTTTATGAAAACCAGCATTTTATTTGGTTTTCTTGTGTCAGCTAGAAGAAGCTCAGTATACTTCAAATCTGGCCAATGAGTTTAGGTAAAGGTTGTTTGTAGCATGTAATTTATATTCTGTGCATCACTAACACATCACATACTTAAAATGGAAATTTATTTATAAATATGCACACGTACATAGTATATGTTTATATTTTTTTAGATTTATGTAAAATATATTGATGTCTAGTTACAATAAATTCTATAAAATTACTGACAGATTTCTGTTGAACTGTGGCCAGATGTAGTAACCTCTGAGGAGTTTCTCTTTTCTTCATCATTGCCTCTTTGCTACTTAATGTTAAAAACCTTGGTTTTTCCTCTTCTCTTTAAAAACATGAACATTATCATAATTTGTTGAAAATAATATGTGTAAACTATCAATGCGATGTATTTCACTGCTCATAAAAGTAAGATTTCTAGATATACACCAATAGAAATATTTTTGACCATGTAAAAAAAATCAGTTTTCATAAGGTTACATCTTTTTACTTCTCTATATATACAAAAACTGTGTTATAAGAGAGATTAAATTTTACTCTGTAGAGTAAAATGCAAACAGAAAATTATTTTTCATTTTTCAGTGCAAGCAATGGATTATCATTTATTTATGAGACTTTTTTAATCTAGAATATATGGAAATCTTTTCTTGAAGCACAATGTAATATTGAATTGGGAATGTTGTCTGACAGTTTTCTTCTTACAGTTGCATAGAATGATTCCAGTATATGAATTTTTTAAAGAGGCTCAATATACCCTGTGTTTTAAAGGAGGGAAGTAATCAGGGCAATCTTAAAGAATCTTATAAATGTGCCTCATCTGCCCCTTCATTCTCCAAACAAACTTCTGCACAAAAACTGGGCTGTAGCAGCTTTTGCCATCAAGGGAAACGTCCAGATATTTTTCACTGTCCCAGTGTATCTGCATTCAGATGTGGCCTACACAGACACTCATTTCTACTGCTTTTTATTCTCCTAAGGGAGCCTAATTAGAGCAGAGGGATGGATTCTAATCAGGGTTTGAATCTAGTGGTAAATGGGTCCAGCATTTAAAGGGTTTATTACTTTTTGTCTGAGAATGTAAAGGTAAAAGTTAAAAATCCATTTTATCCCTCAGCAGATTTCATCCCTCAGGACAGCCCCACCTTTTTTTGGGATTGGGTTCAAGTCCCCTTTGCTGTCAGAGAAATTCCCCACGGGGCTCGTGCGGTTGCTGTGCTCCTCCAGTGCTTTATCCATAGGTGCATAATTGGAGGGGTCCTGGATGAGCCTGGCTCTTACAGCAGATCCATGCTAGGAAACTTCCTGGTTTTATCACAGACCAGAGGCCAGCCAATTGCTTTTGTTGTCCTAAAAAACCCCAATGTAAAACAGGCCCTGTGGAACATGGGCAGGTAAGTCAAAACAAGGGATGGAACAAAAGATATGGAAGAAAATGTCTTTATTAGGAATAAAATGCAGTGTGCCTTATAATTCCATGTTTGTGGTATTCATAAATTATAGTGATAGAAAGATGTAATGCTAACCTGTTCATTTAGGTTGGTTTGAATTCTACATTAAAATGCTTACAGTTTTTATACATTAAAAGAGTCCTTAGAGAGAAATGAAGCCAATTAAGGAGAAATGAAGACCTGTGTGTCTTTCTGTATGTATACCTTCATCTAAATGCAGTCGTATCAACAATAGAAAATCAAGGTATTTATGCAGCAGTTGCTTTTCCCTTTACCTTCCTCAACAATTACCTGTATGCTAATGATTGTAATTTGAGGTTTATATGGAGAAAATAGCATCTATTTGCTGCAGAGAAATACCATGACAGAAAATAGTTTTCTCTGAACTTCTTTAATGCTTAATACCTTGGTGTCCACATAGTAAAGTACTTTGTAATAATTTCAGGCAGACATTCTGCTTTCACTTTTAATTTTCTGTTGTATTCTATTATACTGAACTCAGCAACAGGCTCAGCCAGTCTCTATTTTGGTTGGTATTTTTACGTTGTTTGGAACAAAGTAATGAGAGGTTGTATGAGAACAAAGAGTGAGAAGATCCTAAATTGGTGAACACATATATAGCATTTACTGCAAAGAAAAGGAATATGGGGATATTCTTTATATGAGGAATAAAAGCTTTTACTTGCTGAATCTAAACTTTCTAGGGAAGCTCATTTTCACACAGGTTCCATGTGAGCCGATTTTTTCCCTCCAGCCATGGCCAGTGCCATATGCTGCAGAGAGGGAGGCTGTGATGTAATCTACATCCCCGAGCTCATCTCTTCCAGAGTGTAACTTAAGTGTGGAGCAGGAGATGCCGCGGGGTCTGGGGCTGGATAAGGCACAAGGAGCCCTGGTGTCTCCCCAGCTTCTCCTGCACCGCTGAGATCCCAGCCCAGCTGCTGCTGGCTCCACAGGGGACACAGTGCCCTGGCTGTGCCTCGCTGCCCTCCAGGGCTGGCCTGGCTGAGGCTCCTGAGCCAGGAGGAGCACGCAGGACATGGCAGTGGTGTCGAGGTGTGGCTGCAGAACGTGGACTTGCCTCTCCTTCCCCTTGTCCTGCTGGCCTGGCACGGGAGTCACTGCTCGGAGCTGTGGGGATGCAGCTTTTGCAGTGCCTGCACCTATGTTATAGCAGGCTGGGCTCTGAATTCTGTCTGGAGAAACCACCAAAACTGAGCCAAGCTGGTTTTTGACAGCTCTGCTGCGACCTCGTCACGACTGTGTTGTTTTACCATTACAGGAGATAATAAAATATGGAGTTTGGATTGCAGGTTTGAAAGAACAAGTCTGCAGAAATCAGCCTTATGTAAGAAGCTGGATAAATTTTAGAATCCAACAGAAGAAGTTGCATTATGTTAAACACAGAAAATTCTAGAAGTTCTTCTGTTCAAATCGTGTGTTTTATAAAAACAGATCGTGGTACATTTGGCATTCTGGTCATAGAAAGAAAGAGCTATTTGCAAAAAGTTACATATGGTCATCTGAACTAATTGCTAAAATGACTCTACATTAATTGGATAATTAAAGATTGCGAACATGTGGCTATTGTATTCCTTGGGCATTATGCCAACAGTTTCTGTGGTTGGAAAAAGGTCTGTTAACATGCTGGATCCTTTTTCAGAGAAATGAATAAGCAATAAGGGTCTTACATTTAGATTAGAAAACCTTCGTATTTTTAAATTGAGTTTTAGAACACATTTATGATTTCCACTGTGTTCATGTTTTAACACTTTTGAACGGTGGCAGCTTTGATTTTTTTAGCATCCATCTCACAAATTAATAGTATTGATTTTTGTTTTAGATTTATTGTTAGCATTTTGGAAAGTGTTCTGTAATTGTTGATACTTTGTAACATGAGACCCAGTGCTCCCTGGTTTATTTTGAAGAGGATGAGTGTTGGCACTCAGTTTGAAGAACTTTGTAATAGGAGTAAATTGTCTATGTGCTTTACCTTTACCTATCAAGGTTATTTGTCAGAAAAATTATGTGTGGTAACTGGGATTTCTTTCAGTGGGTGACACACAAGCTGCACAAATCCCTGTGCCAACCAGTTACTTTTTTCTTTTTTTCTTTCTTTCTTTCTTACTTTTTTTTTTTAAGTGTGTTTATGAGGTTTTGGTTATTACTCTCCTTGTTCTTAATTTGAAAGTAAAATCTGTGGTCTCAAAATGACCTTAAAGTGACTGACCCCTAAATCCAATCACTCCAGACTCCTTTGAAAATTGACAAATATGTCAAATTTACCTTTGACTATCAAAACATTTAAAAAGTATTTCATTTGCTAGGGGCAGTAATAATTCTTAAGTTAGTATTGTTCCAGTGTGATTTGGTCTTACTGGTTTGTTGATATCCATACTGTGAGTTTATAGCAGTATAATCTTCTTCTCATTTTATTGTGAATTATCAATTTTGTAAGAGTAAAAAATTCTGGATGAGCAAATTATTGATTGGTTTTGTCTGAGAAAGAGGTTCACAAATTGTCAATACATAGTCAAAAGGGTGGCAGAGCCATGAAAAAATAGATTGTGGTTTTTGTTTGTATGCTTTGTGACTTTGGTTTTGCTTTCATACTATTTTCTTTAAAGCAGTTGTAACAATTATTTTAATGACAGGAATGCAAAATCAATGAAGTGGAAGAAATATAGGAATACTTTTTATCCAGGCAAATAATCATAGTTACACTTTCTGTTCACTGGTTTTAACCACAAAAATGTGTCATGCTTCTAAACTTTTACTAAGTTCAGATAAAAATTGTAATTAGAAGGCATGGTTGCCTTATTTTGCTTGGATAAGATTTTTTTTTTCTACAAAACTTTTATAGCAATGTAGCAATGTGCATTGTACACTTGTGTCTGTGTTCATACCCAAACCAGTACAAGGGATGTTCTCACATTTGTGTCAAAACTGCAGCACCACTTCCACTCCAACCAGGATATTACCTGTTTTATCATCACAAAGTCATGTCAAAATAACTGATGAAGATAAACTTGTCCAGACAAAAGAATGAGAGACGCTCTGAATTAGCTGAAAATGCAGATTGCAGCCGAAGAGGTCAAGGGAAGAAAAAGTATTTTTGTGGATGGAATTCCATGCAAACTTGGTTGGATGCTGCTGTCTGAGTTCTGTGTGTTTGGAATGAGGAACTGAGTTGAATTATTTGTCAGAGTAGTGGGTGTAGCATTAGAGAGGAATTGACTGAGATATAGAATGTACTTTACCCTTTCCTGTGAAAACTATCAAGATGTTTCAAGAAAGAAAAACATGCAGAGTGTGTTTATGGGTGTGTGTGAAATGTAAAGCACTTGGCCAAAAAAATACCAGATTTACTGAGATACTTAAATTTTATTGAAGTAAAAATGCCCATGGACTTGGGAAATGGTAGCAATACCCAGTTCTGTGAAAGAGCCCAAAATATTTGTTTGCAGGTGGCCTGAACAAAATGTGACATTTCAAATCAGCCAGCAAGGACTGGTTGTGCTTTTGAGTAAAGCTGTTACCAGAGAGTCATTCATCACCATTTTGAATATTGATGATTTTCAGGGTGGGATAAATAAGGAAGAAAAGTGATGATTCCCTGTGATAATAAAGGAAGTTGGTAGAAGCCTAGAAGGCAGAGGGAAATGGGTGCATATTTCTGGTTTTTGACTAGATGTTGCTTGAGTTTCAGCTTTGAAAAGTCTGAAATTTGTCTTGCCCTGGTGAAACTCCATCTGCGAGCAGTGTGTCCAGCACAGAGGCTGCTTGTGCACAGCAGCACACAGGTGTGATTTTTTTAAGTTTAAATTTTTTAAATCTAAATTTTTAAAGTCTAACTACTTCATATATATTATTTGTTTGCCACTGCTTGAATGCAATTCAGCAGCTGACCCAGCAAGGGGAGCTGTAGATTAGTGTGGACATTTCTGTGGCTTCATGCACCAGAAATTTTCAAATAAGAGCATTTTCTTGAGGGTCTGTCTATTTGACTAAATTTCTGAATTTTCACAGTAATTTCAAGGAAGGGCTCCATAAAATATTTGACTGCAAGTCGTGTCAGAGAGCTGTTTATTCTGTCTCAGCCCACCTCGCCTCCTCCCCCCCAAATTAAAGTGTTTATAAAGCTGTGCTGGTTCTGCCTAATAATAAAACAGCATCAATATCTCTGTGTGTGATATCAGTTCATCTGGTCCTGGATAATCTGGTACAGGAGTCAATGAACTTAATGCAGTATTGGTAATCCAAAAGGGTTTGAGTTAAGTGTTTTTGACATGCAGAATCAAGAGTCAAGGGCAAAGCAGACTTTAAATATTCCTTCAGCACAGTCTGGTAGGGATGTAATTGAATACCTCAGGTAAAGCATCTTATCAGAACTAAAGCTGGTTAGTGTCTCATTGCCAAACAGGGAGGTGCTGTGTGTCTCCTGCACACAAGTGCTCTTTTGACATTGTTGGAAGTCATTTGAGGTCTCAGTTCACCCTGGAAATTCTGTCAGGGATGCATTTGCACGTTATAGAATAAATTCTGCTTCACCCAAGTTGCTCCACAGCATGATCCTTGCTCTAGCATTTTAGTGGTTAATGCCAAGGCAGCTGAAAGATTATGAGAAGTACAAACAGGAATCAGGAAAAGAATAAATATTGCACGTTTGTGTTGTTAATGTGATATAAATTTTCATAGTAAGATACAGAAATGTTTCCACTCAAGCTAGATTTATAGCTCATATGTTCCTTTAAGAGGCATATGGAGAGAATTTAGTGAAAAGACATGTATCAGGAGACTGAACTGCCAGAAATTTTCTATCCCAATCTATCTCTGGGGTTGCAAAAGATTGTGCAGAGGAAGAAGCCTGAGCATAAACAATGTGTTCAGATGTCTGTGAACAGACAAAGTTTTATGACTCTGATTTTGCCATATCTTATAGCTGCATTATGGGTATTTTGATATTTGATATTTTTATTGAGCAGCAGCTCCTGCAGCCATGCAGTTCAGGCTAATTCTCATTGCAAGTAGTGTGAACGGGGGGAGTGTTTTGATAAGGTAGAGGGCTCAGGCACATTCTCAAATAGAAAGAGTTCAAAAGACATACAGACATTTTACTTCCCATTTGTGATTTATTTTTGGGTTTATCACTGAACATATTGAAAAATAAAGGCATTGTTATTTAGTCCTTCAGTTTGCATTTTTTTTCTTTTGTTGATGGTGATCCTGAAGACTCCAGTGTGCATTTTGTTGGAGCAGAACTTCCTTGGGCATTATACCTATTTCTTCCATCTATAAAATACTTCATTATTTTTGGAAGATGCAAAATAATTATAAATTTGAATCAAAATTTTGCTATGAATCTGTGATGAACAGAACCCATTTGGATTTGTTTTAACCCCTCATTTAAATATGATATGGAGGAATTGTTACAGAGGGAGAGGATTTTGATACTACATCGATCCAAATCTATGTGAATTGTCAGGGCTTCTGTAAAAATTTAAAATGTCATGCTAGACCAGGAACCAATTTGTTTTCACAGGAGTGATACCTGAACTCCTCAGCATGTGAGTTGTGTTTAATGGTGGAGCTTCTGGAGTGCTGTTGGGTCTGTGTCAATGGAGACACTGGTTTGTAAGACAAATTTATCCACAAAAATGTGAGGAAGTAAGGTTTTTGTTGTTTATCTCTTTCAATACTTTCCTGCTTTTTATTTGTGTATGCTAAATTTTTAAAAGAAACATTTTTCATACCTTAAAAGAAGAAAAGTTACTTGTAGCAAGAGCTGTATTTCATAGTAGTGTAGTAGTATATGGTACTATAGCCGTATCTGCTATAATAAAAATAATATCCTTAACATCTAGTATTCACAGAAAACATGGTAGATGTGTTTTAGAAATAAATATGCTCAAGTTGCCAGATTGATTCCTGAGGATGGAATAATCCTGTAGAAGCATTTATTGCAGAGCTCACCCAGACTGCATCACTTACAGGAGTCTGGCAAGATGGAAAAAATACAACTCTCAAGCCAGTAATATTCACCTTTTTCATTTTCCTTTCCATTCATAATTGATTCTAAACTTATGTGAATCTTTCAAAATAACTGTCCTATTGATTGGAAACAAGCTATAAAATGTCATTATAAGAGTAATTCACTTTTTCTCTCTGATTACCGTAAACAGACACTGATCAGGCAAAATGCTGTTTTTTCTTTTCATATATTGTGTGATTTGTGCCATTATGCATGGAAAACAGCATAAGGAAAATGTCACAGATAGAGAAGGGCATTTATCATGGTTGGTATCTTATGTTTATGCAGTGCAGGATTAAGGATTTTATACCTGTGCAAAAGGCAGGTCACTTCTTGGTCTATGCTGTCTTACAGAACTTCTGCCAAAGCCTTTCTTATATAAGCATAAAATATTCTAAAACATGGGAGCTCACTGGCACTGAAATCATTAAGATTCTCTTTTATATGTGCATGTACATGTATTATCTTATATAAGATACAATTCCTGTCTAGAAATGACTGTTTCCAAAAGATTTGAATCAATTTTTACAGGTGGGTGGTGCACACCCACTGCTAATAAAAATATACCTGAAGAAGTGTTAAAGCAACCTCCATTTTTCACTCCTTTGGTAATTAAGGATCCATCAATTTTCAGCACTTCAGCCCTTATACACTCGGAGAGGAGTTCTTTGATATGGCTCTGAATGATGGATGTTCACAATGAGGAGACCTTAAGAAGTTTGTGCTCTATATCACTGTAGGAATGAAACCAGTAAATTTAGAAGACAGAGTAAGAAAGCTTGTGTTTGTTGGCAAACTGTTACCCTGACTAAATCATCGCTGTGATTCGTGTGTAGGTGTATTTGAAAATTCCCAGAGGTAATATTGAAGAATTATTAAAAGGGTCATTTTTCAATAAATTACCCAATGTTGTTGTGCACATTCTTGGCAAACTGCAGAGATGCTTGAATTCCTTTGGCTATATCTGTGTTTGGAAAGGACTTAGAAAAACGTGGTATGCTGCCTGCAGTAAGCCAAATGAGAAATGGTTTTCTGGGAGGTAGCAACGGTTGTTGTCTTTGCTGTGAATTTCTTGGGTTTTTTGTTTTGTTTTTTTTTTTTTGTCATGAGATTTGCCACTTCTAACTTTCTAGCAGGTACGTTAATTAATTCTAAGTTTCTAGCACTAAGGACTCTTCAATGGCAAGGAGATTTGGAGCAGTAAAAGTTGCTGGCTTATGCACTTCCTTTCTGTAAACTCTGTGGGTGTGAAGAAGAGTGCCCAATCTCTTCAGTTATTTGCAAACCTGTTGTTTTTATTCTCCCCACTTTAATTTCAATAGTAACTGATGGGCCCCTCTAGTTTTCTTGCACTCAGTTCCCATTGCACCATTGCCAGTATTGGAACTGCTTCTTATTAAAGATATTCTTCATGGAATCAACTGGGGAATGTGAATAAAAAAAAAAAATTGAAAATATAAACTGAAAGCAAATAGTGGAGAATTTTCAGTGTTAGTTATTGATTTCCTTGATTGTGAGCACACAGGAACGCTGACACTGTGTACCTAATTGTGATTTTATTGACTATCATTTCTACCTTGTTTACACTGCCAGGGTTTGTTGGTCACTTTGACTGATGGTTTTCACTCATTCCAAGTCTTGCAGCTCTGACCAAATCATCCTTTGTTTATTTTCTTTATTTTTTCTTGATACAACATCCTTGCCTGTTCCATGTAACATGACCACAGATGACTGCTATGGGCATAGGTATGGATAATTTTACTTGTTTTCTCTGCTTTTACTCCTTAGTTTATAGGTAATATGTGGGCTATTTTTCATTCTTTTCCCAATCCAATTATCTGTGTAATGAGCAGCCACTCATTACTCAATTTATAAATCTCCCACCACCAGACCAAGGTACTAAATCTAGGGACCATGCCTAGCCTGTAAATGGGGCTGGATTTCTGTAGAGATTTTAATCTGTGGAAAAAAGGGGAAGAGGCATGGGAAAAGGGAACATAACCAGTTTTCAGACATGGTGTGATGTGGGGTGACGTGGATGAGTGGGAATCAGTGTGGGTGTCCTCCTGCCCAAGAGCCCTGCCTCTGCTGGGCTCCTCTCCTGGAAATGTTCTGCCTCAGCACTTGTAGGGGTGGAAAAAGACACACAGAATAGTGCAGTTCTCTAGGATTTTCTCTTTCTTTCCAGTGCAATCTGGGGTATTTCCCTGACCCAGGGGTATTCAGTGTCTGCCTTCCAAAAAACATCGATCCTGACAATATAACATCCTATACTAATGTCCATCTTTACCCTTCTACATGAAAAGAAAAATCTGTTATATAAAAAGATATTTTCTAGGTTCATTTGCTACCCACAGATCCTGCTGTAAGAGGAATTAGAAACCTTGGCCTATTTCATTCCTTCTTTAATCTAATTATGCTCTAACAAAAAACCCCAACCAAAAAAAAAAGGCATGGAGAGCAGTTTACCTTTTAAATAACACAAGCACCATGAACAAAAAATATTCACATTTCTCCTCTGGCAATTTTGATCTTCACATTTTTCTGCTGTATTGTATGGTGGGATGCCATTAAGAGTTTTATGGTAATGATTACGTTGGCCTTGCAGACTATTTTTTACTAGCTTTTTTTACTGTCACATTTGCTACATAAGCTTAATTTTATGTTATTGCAATGATGTTCCGTGGTGTGTTCAAATAATCGATAGCAGTACAAGGGTTGTTCCATTGGGATCACATTATATGAGTTTATAATATACAATATATGCTTTGATGTATACATGTAGTGTTTGCTGTTTTTCCCCCTCTCCTTAAATACAGAAATTTCTAGTTGTGTTTATTCCCCTCGTCAGCATACTTTATCATATCAAAGCCTTTACAGACAGTGTAGAACTACTGAGTTATGTTTGGGTCATGTTTTGCAGTGTGCCCTTTAATACTGTAGCTTTAGAAATGCAATTTTCAGCCTCTGCTTATTAGAATATGATAAAGTATTCCTGGTCTATGTCCAGCTTCACTAATCTCCAGACTACACTTCATGAATTAGGCATGAAGATTTTAGTCAATGTGCTTTCAAAGACCAATGTTTAGGGAATCATGGATTTTCTACAAGCTGAGGGAGAAATCTATAATAGGAAGAACTGATTTTCAAACATCATATTCTGTAGAAAAAAATGACCAGTTCTAGCTTGGAAACCAGAAACATTTCCTTTTAGAATACTCAAGAATTGGTTAAAAATGTATTGTAGGTTTTACCTTAAAAAGGGAGTAGCTTTTTAAAATGCACTCTAAGTGCTGTGTAGTGTAGAGAGGCTCATACATATTAGATACCACGCAGACACCTTCTGAGTTGTGGGTTAAAAAACAACTCACACCAATGTTGACTTGGTTTAGTGATATTAACCTAAACTCACCGGTGGACACTCCTCTGTTTCATCTTTTCACACACAGCAGACCCTGGTGAGGTCTGGCCAAGGGGAGGGGCAAATAAAGGTGGTGTAAATTGGAGCATATAAACAGAATTTAAATTCTGCCCTGCTGCTTTAGCTTTTACTGAAGGCAAATTACAAATTAAGCAATATCATACAGAAAAATACACAAATATGTATTCATAATGCCACCCAGTCTGACCCTCGGGTGCCCACTTGTGGCCTTAATTATCTTTTGTTTCTGGGTAAGACTCATCCATCATCTTGCTTTTTGTGGAATATAGGCTCACAGTTGATTAATTTCTCATCTTGAGGAAGACCTGCAAGAAATCAGTTAAACTTGAGAGAACTATAAACAACCTTCACCTCACTGGGAAATGCCACCTGTTGGTACACACAGAGTTTAACCTTAATAATGATTTCTGGCTTTTGAGAGAAAGGGGGGTATCCAGGCACTGTTAGTTCCATCACAGTCACGTTTTTAATGTAAAAGACTGCTGTTAGTCAAACTCTGCAGTATTTTCATACTTCTCTCCTAGACTGAACAGTGTAATCCTTGGCTGGGGAAGCTGCAGCACTGTTAGACAGCCCTGAGTGGATGCATTTCTTCCAAAATGAGTAGTTAAGGAGGAAATGGGAGGGTAGCCTTTCATTTTTCTGGCATTTTTCTATACTAATGAACGCTGACAGTGTACAGCACTTTGTAGTTCCTGCTGTAATTACACTAAGAGTTAATACACTGCAATGTTTGGTCACTGAGGAATTAAAGGACAATTGTAACTTGTCTGGATGCAAATGGGAGCTGTTCTGCCTGAAGGAGACAGCAGGGTGTAATGAATCCCATCACCCCTGTCCCCTTCCCCCAAGATGTGAGAGGTCGAGGGGGAGGCTCTGTGTGTTCATGAGTGTTTTTAATTGTCCTTTCTCCATCTCTCTTCCACAGTATTAAGTCATTCTACCAAACATGATATTTTTCTCACTTTTGGTAAATCATAAATAATATCAGATGCTGGCATTGTTGTTGTTTACTTGTGTTTGGTTAAATATTTGTTGTATTTTTTGAAAGGGAAGAATTTTTCCATCCTGTGGGATGTGTGTAAACACACACACACACACATCTGTATGCACACATCCAAATATCTGCTAACCATATTATATGCTTATCTAGGAAAAAAAAGGCTAAATGCTGGATTTTATGTTGTTGTTTTCTAAAATATTCAATACATTTTCAATTATAAAAAATTTTCTCAAACAAACATTATGTAGTTGAGTGAAATTCCAGGAAACATAGAAAACTGTCTTGTATTTGCAGATTATTTTCTACACTGGTAATTATTTAGATGGGAGTAATAGCATCAGACAAGAGCTCTGTGTTCTTTTTCAGAACTACTACAGCATTCCTGAAAGGAAAATGAGACCTACTGGACATAAATTGTGCCAAACATTGAGCACCAACCTGCATCCTTCTGTATTCCCTATAAAGTCAAGGGGAGCCATAGGCAGGACAGTGGTGCTGGTTGTGGCTCGTGTTTGTCAGAAATGTGGTAGAAAGCTGCCAGCAAGGCAGAGGCTGTGGAAATGTCTCTCTGGAGATTGCAGATGTGATGGCCAGGGCTGGACACAGGCACCTCAGCAATGAAGCATCCACGTGGAGCAGCGTGTCTGGAAAACATTTTCTGTTGGTAGAATGAATGACTTTTCATCCTGCCTGCCTGAATCAGAAACCCAGTCCACCCTCATGTTTTATGATTTCCCTGCACTTTGCAGCCAGGAATCAGCTGGTCCAAAGGTTGAAGTAAAGTAAGGTCGCCCTTCCTTGACATCTGTGTAACCACGGAAAAGTGGAGCAATAAATAGAAATCCTCAATTAACTACACAAAGTTCATAATGCAGAAGTGTGTAATGGTTCAACAGAAAGTGAAGGGATGTGTTAATACACTGATAAGAACAGAATAAAATAATTGTGATGTAAGCTGCAAACTGGAGCAGTGACCAGCACCAGTTCCTTGAGCAAAAGACAGAAGTAGGCACAGAATCATGGTTTCATTAACTGGTGGTTTAAATTATTTTCTCTTTGGAAAAGTAGAGACAGGTGAGATTAATACCAGGAGTTTTGCACTATGCAGATCTCAGCTCTTGAGTACACTGCTGGGTTAAATTGCCCTGCTGTGCTTTGCTATGTCATTCAGTTGTTTTGCTAGAAAAAACATCCCGTGTTTCACTTTGCACGATAAATTTGCAGCATCAGCCAAACAGAGGTTCAGACAGAGGGAGATGGTTAGGAGGCTGTCTTTCAGACACTGGGAAATTTAGAATTTTAGTCTTACATTCTACCAGGAAAGTTAGTGCTGTTTTGTAAAACTTGCTATTAACTTGATAACCCCTTTCTAAAACTTGCACAAATAACATGTTAGCATAGGTAGAAGGGTTATGAGGGTCTATTTGATAGTTCCTTCAACTACAATAAAAGCCTCAGAAAATAGTTATCTGCTAGTCCTTGTCTTCCTTATGGTGCTTTGGTGTTCTTTCAAAAATAGCCAGAGCAGATATACCTAAATTATTAGGTATTATGTTATCAAATAAATGGTTTAGGCACTTGGAGATACAGAGAAACATCTCATGATTTTCAAAACAAAATTCAAGTAGCCCAGGAAGGTCACTGCAGAGGTGCTTTTGAAAATACAAGTGGGCCCTTGGCTTCCCTTTCAGGTTTCTAAAATCCTTTGAGAATACACTCAGTGATGCCTAAAACTTAAGACTGCTAAGAGCCTAGTTCCTAATTTAAAAAAAATTAAGTTTCCAAATCCTATCAAATTTCAGTGGTATGTGCACTTCCAACTGCCTCAGTCACTTTAAGAAAATGAGATGTGTGGTTTAAATGCCACATTTTTCATAGAGCACTTTCTCAGCCTGGGCTCGCACCTGCCCTGGGGACAATGGCAGAGTGAGAACAGGGACTCCTTGTTCTAGATTTCCAAAACTTGAAATAGCATTTATTCAGCTAAATTTGCACAGAGTTTACCTGCCTGATGTCAAAACCTGATTCATGCTTATGGAGCTGGAGTAAATGTTCTGGGCTGAGGTTGCTCTGACAGGCTGCTTTGCCTGATGCACTGGGAGTGTTGAGGTTCCTCATTGAGTTTTGCTCTGTGGGCTTCAATGATTACCTGAACTATCTCCATGCAACATTTTTAGCCCTTCGAGGGTCATTGTTTCCCATCCATTTTTAAATCTTTTTTGGGCACACTATAGAGGCTGTTAATAAAACTGCATTTTCAATGGGTTTATAGGGATTAGAATCTCCAATTGCTCTCATTTTTCTCTCTATATTACAGGAAGTTTCTGTGGTATATGGCTGGCAAATGTCATTGTATTGTTTTTTCCTGCATTTGTGGGCAATAATGGATTGAAGAGCATCTTATGGGTTTTTATTTTGTCAAAATCCATACTGGTTAGTCGTATGCCTATAAATCACATTTTTCTATCTATCATTAGAGCTCCTGCTGATGATTAATGAACTGAAAGTTCTAGGACTGAGTCTTGAAGGGTTTTTAATCTAGAAATCCTTATGAAAGGAGAAAAATTAAATTAGTTAATAACATTTATATTTATACCAAATATTTAGCATGCTCACCTGTTTTCTGACTAAAGCAGGATAGTAATTGTGAGACTACAGGAAAAATATCGAGGGAAAATGAATTTTTCTTGAAGAAGTGGTAGCTGGTCACTGTTTGGCCATCAGTCCTGGGAGACAGTGACCTAGTCCCAGTGCTCTCTTCATGACAGATTTTCAGCAGCAATTGAGAATGCCATCCTTACTTTTAAAGGAGGGGATTCAGAATACCTGTAGATCAAGGCGTCAATTCTATTGTTATCTAAAAATCTATTATTAAATCTGAGTTATCATATGTATTTTTGTGTATTTGTTTTCCACTTGGTCCTATGGATTGTTACAGAAGCTTTATTTTATCCTACCATCTTTTTCTTAATATTTCCCCTTAACATTAGCCTTAGATTCCTACACCCTCCTGTAGTGCTGCAATGGTATGCTGCTCTCAGGATTCTGGCCAAAACCAGCACATCTTAGGCTAGGTCTGGAACCAGTGTGAAGTGACTTTTTGACACCAGCATTTTGGTGGTTTTTTTTTTAATGATCTAAATTAATTGTTTTCTTTGGCATGAAAAGACAACAAACAACAGCCAAGTACAGTTCAGTGGAAGAAGCTGAAGCAAGCAAATTTGTGACAGAAAGAATATTGAAACTGGATTGGCAGCCCTGGTTTTCCCTTGTGGCAATTATTCAAATTGTTTTCAGTTAAAGAATATGTTGTTAAATTTATCTTTTAGAGCTCAGATGTATAGTAATGAAATATATCTGATCTCCCAAAACATTTTTTTGGGGAGTTAATTCTTTGCTAGCAGGTACATGTGAATCTTGGCTTGGAAATAACCACTATATTTAATACTGTTTGTCAAACTAATAACGTGCTCATTGTCTGGTCAGATCCTGTCTAACATGGAAATTATGATCCAGTTAACATTATGTACTGACTACACAGGGATAATATTTTTCTATATTAAAGTTAACCTAAGTACAATGCTTATGTAGATATATTTATATCATACTGAGTTTTACCTTTTTATCTCAGCCGAGTGCTCTCGGTCAGAATTATCTTGGATCGCCACTCGAAAAACTCCATTGTGCTTATTGTGCTTTATTTTAGGACTTTTTCCTAAATGAGCAAAGACTGTTAGGTTTTAAAGGACCTGACACTCCCACTTTCCCATCCCTCCACAGGCAAAGAGCTGTGAAGTAACAGCTGGCACTATAGGACAGGAATTGAAAATATGTGGATTTTTGATAATGCGTTATTTTTTAATATGGTATAAAAGGCCACAATTTAAAAAGTGAAAGAATTATATATAGAGATGTTTTATTTTTGTTTATATGTTCCCTGAATTTAGGGGTATTAGAGATAACTGGCCATGTTAGAGCTTTTTTTTTGTCCTGTCTGTCCCTCACCAAGACTCCAGCTCCCCATTATCACAAGAAAAACTTCCTTCTTTTTTAAAGCAGGTATTTTGTGTCATCAATCCTGTTTGATTCAGTCCTGCAGAAGTTTGATCAAGCTACATATCCTCTCACTAGGATCAATTTTAACCACGAAGTATAGATTGAAATATCTGTGTGTGTCAATTTGACAAAGAGAACAGAGGAGATATCTTTACTGGAATTGTATTGCACTTGACAGATTCCTCCCCCCACCTGCAGGTATTGACAGAGTGTGGGGGGATCAGGAATTGCTTCAGCTACAGCCTGGCTTGGCTGTAGCACTGCTGTGTGCATCCTTCTCCCATGGAAGTGAGAGTGCATCCTTCTCCCATGGAACAGTGGGAATGTACACCTTACTTTTGTGTTTCTTATTTGGGAAATGTGCATTTTAAGAGGCAATGGAAAGTGCTGGAGGCAGATCTGAGCTAACTTGCAAAGATAAATGTCTGGTAGGACAATATTCATCCCATGGGCAAGTGGAAAGCCTGTCCTCTTTGAATTCCCCTTCATGCTGCAGAAAATTCTAAATGCATGGGTGGGAGCGAGGTGGGATGAGCCTCCCCAGTGTGTGGAGCTTCTCCAGTGGCAAAACCCCTGTGTGATGCTGGCAGAACTCTCACAGACACAGCTCCTGCAGTCAGGCTTTCTGAAGTCATCATCTTTGTGACCCAAAATGCAGCACCACCCCTCTCTGCTAAGACATGAGATTAGGGGAAATGTTTGGTTTGATTTTTGTGTTTTTTCCCTTAGTTGCAGTTTAGAATCACAAAATATGCTGATTTGGAAGGGATCCATAGGGGTCATCAAATCCAACTCCTGGCCCTGCACAGGACACCCCAACAATTCCAGCCTGTGCCCAAGAGCATTGTCCAAATGTTGCTGGAGCTCTGCCAGGCTGGTGCTGCGACCACATCCCTGTGCCAGTGCCCAACCACCCTCTGGGGAAGAACTTTTTCCTGATATCCAACCTAAACCTCTCCTGACACTTCAGGCCGTTCCCTGGGGTCCTGTCACTGTCACCACAGAGCAGAGATCAGTGTCTTCCCCTCACAAAAATGTTTCTTTGCAGTGAGGTCTCTCTCCCCTCAGTCTCCTGTGCAGGCTGAACAGACCCAGTGCCCTCAGCTGCTCCTCAAGGCCCTTCACCATCTTTACTGCTCTCCAGGAGCAGGAGGTGAAACAAAAAGAACATGAGATTCCAAATTTGGAGACCAGGGGCCTCATTTGTATATGGTTTTCCAGCAGGGTTGTGTTTTAACTAGTAGATAAGAGAGAAAATTGGAGAAAATAAGGTTTTCCCTCAGGGAGAAAGCATGGGGGAGAACCTGGCTTGGGAAATTCCTGACTCTTCTGTTTAGTTGTCTCTTAGTCTACTGTGCTTAAGGACCAAGGGCTATGGTTTTGATGTCCTCTTTGGTATGGAAAATTAGGACTCTGTTTTGCCCGTGTAGGAACTCATGCCTCAAAATTACAATCTACTCAAGATTATTTTTACTTAAAGGAAAATTTAGTTACAGTATATTGGCTTACTAGTCCGGTTTTATATATAAATCTGTTTTCAGCAATACAATATCCAGTCATCTTTGTTAAGGCTTTATTCTGTAAATTAAGTTATTTTTCTTTTGTGGACTTTATAATAAAAGTATATGACCTGCACTGGCAACAGCTTACTAAAACACAGGCTAAATGTATTTAAAGCTCAGATGCAGAAGTGCACAAGCATATTTCATCTTGCAAATGAACAAAGATAATTTAACACATTCAAAACCTCTGAGTTTTCCCGTGGTTCATTTGGATCTAGATCCTGAAATTATGAATGTGCATTTCAGCCTCTCTGTGTAGCAGCGGGGCAAAAGCAATGACACAAAATCAACATCACACTAAAATCAGCATCTAGGAGGCTGAATTATCGAATGCAGTGCAGTTGATATGCTTCTATCACAACAGCAGATATGACTTGTGAGTTTGAACTTATTTTATATTTTTAATACTTTTTCCCCAAAATCATGTGCCATTTCATTCTTAACTGTGTGTGGTAATCACAAAAGTCACAAGACTCCAGCTCTGTGACTCTGGCAGCACAATTAGCAAGTAACTCTTAGCAACCAGGGGGTTTCTCTTCATGGACAAAAATGACCTGCAATATTCTCAGCCCAGAAATAAGTAAAATGCAGTTTATGGTATCAAGTTATAAAGCAGAGACAAGTGAAACAGTATTGTGAAAGTTTCCTAAACCATGGTAAACCATGGTTTAAACTATGCTGAATATACTGACAGAACTAAGCAAACAAGAAGTCACCCTAATTACTGTTGAGCAAAGGGATATTTTCCACTGAGTTTCCTCCTTTTTCTCTTTTTTTTTTTTTTAATGCAGGATGCTGCTGTTGTAGTTCAGAAAACCCCGGGCAGCTTAGAAATCAGGCAAAAAATCAATAGCCCACTTGTTGAAGATAAGTGAATTAGCTTGTGTTGAATGTAACTGAGTACCTGAACACTCCAGTGAGCAGCCTTTGTTTTGTGAGAAAGGAGATTTGTGAGGTTTCTCTTCTGAGGGCTGTGGTGGTGCACATCTCGGATTAATCACCCTGAGTAAGAGGAAGCTGACCACTTACACAGAGAAATAACCTGTGAATTTTCATTATGTCTTGTTCCTGTTTTCCATGCTGAGCAGATTCCCACGTTTCAAAAAAGATGACGACTCTCATAGAAGAATTTTAGTGAGCCCCGCAGCAAAGGGGACCACAGTAAGTGCTACACAGCACTTTGCCACGGGGCAAATTCAAAATTTCTTTCCTGCTCCTTGCAGGCTCAGGTTCTCTTTCCTTTCACTTCTGTTAGATATCTGGAACACTCCTCTCACATGTGTGTGTAGGGCAGGGAGGAAATGCTTCTGTCCAGGGTGGTCAGTGTCCAGAGCACAGGCACTTCTAATTCCCATCTGCAGGGAGAGCAGCCCCCTCTGTGCTCCTGACCCTTGGGATGTGCAGTGCCTGCTTGCTCTGCCCTCCCCACAGCCTGAGAAGCAGCTCTGAGCTCTTCTTGCTTTGCCTCTGGCCTCACTGTCAATTGGAGCTGTCACTGAGATGATGTTGTCCCAGTCTAGCTGCTTCTGAGTCTCTGGGCTGTCTCTAGAAGTGGGAGAGAAATGCAGAGAGGTTCTTATCCCAACTTTACAACTTTGTGATCCTTGAGGGAGTTCCCAGCTCGGTGTTAACAAGACAGAGTGGGAGTCCTCAATGAGCCCCCTGGACATTGATAGTCCTGGAGGTCACATAGCAGTGGGGGATGGCCTCACCTCATGTTGACAACTCTTAATTTCTTTCTGAATAATCAGGGAGATCTGAAGGCAGCCCCATGGGATATGTTCTTGCTAGGACTGATGAGGTGCAGCCACAGTGCTGGGGAGGAGGCCCAGCCAGTCAGAGCTGGCACTGGCCACAGTGTTCCCATCTCATCCTGTTCTCTCTGAGCAGCTCAAAACCATCCTGCTAAAATGCACGCAGTCACTAGCAGAATTGTCACCTGGACACTTCAAGCACAGGGTTAGAGGAGTTAAGATCTCATACCACCTGACTTTCATTCATTATTTATGTTATCTATGTGATGTGTCAATCTCATGAGATTTTAAGACAACCCTTGTGTCTTTTAGCTGCAGGAGTGGCAGGACAGACTCACCAGCTCTGGCAGCTGGTTATTTGTTAAAGCAATTTCCTGCTGCTTTTTGCAGTGGTCTTTCTGCCTCATCCAAGAAGCCTGAAAGGCACCAGATTTTTTCTACCTGTGCTCACAACCATGTAAGCAGAAGG
>VWYI01043630.1:0-2500 GCA_013399455.1 Anthoscopus minutus | reverse complement strand
CCTCTGTCATACACACACACCCTGGAACAGACACACAGTTGTTCAAATTGCTGGCTTTACAATAAATAATTGTTTCATCAAGTAAGTATCCTTTTCTAGCCATCCTAGTTCAGAATGTTGTGATTAATATTATATCCATACACACTGTCAGTATCAAAGGAACTGCTGAAAAAAAAAAGATCAGTGGATTTTCTTTTTTTTGCTATGACCAGTGGATTTACAAAAGTGCTTTATAAGCTCTTATTTCTTTGACACTGCTTTGAATTTACTTGTTATCATTCAGCCAGAGTTTTACAATAACAACAGTAATCATAATTAACAGTAGTAATTGCTCCTTGACCACTGAAAGACAATGATTCTCAGGTGTCATATTTAACGTCTGAAGGGAAGGGAAGGCTCTTTTGCTTGGAGCATCTTTATGGGGGCACTTCATAAAGCCCTGCTGCTTTGGATAGAAATATTCTATATTGGACAGAAACACCACCTGCTTATCTGCCTCTGTTAAAACTCAGGTATACATACATTGGCAACATCCAGAATTTGTGTCAGGTACTTTTCTGGCAGGAAGATAATTGATTGTTTTGTGTGGTGGTTAAATTAGGGGTTAATAGGAATCTACTTAGAAACTGCATATGTTGGATAATGTCAGTAATTATAAGAACATTTTTGAGCAGGACAGTGTCCTGTTTTTCTAGGTGTCTTTGCTTTTTATTAATGAATTTTAAGAAATATTTTGGAATTGCTTATTAATAAGAAAGGATGTTCAGTACTGGCCACATTTGTGTTTAATTAAATTTTTTTTTTAAATATGTTGTTGTAGCAGGAGACAGTACATGTTAAGAGAAAGGAGTGAGACTTTTGTAGGAATACAAACTGGATTGTTTGTAGATCAAAATAGTTCCTGCCTGAAATATTTTCAAACACAAACTTAGCTGCTGTAAAAAATAACATGTAATTTGTTGCATATCACTTTTAGTAGAGTAAAATGTCTTTTTAAGATAATTTCATGCTAGAAATTCAGGAGTAAACTATTTTTATTTCTTGGAATATGAGGTGGCCGGGAAGAGAGAGAAAGGCTGTTCCAAGTATATTGAAACTGAAGCAGCTAATGGGGTATTATTAGAAGTAAAAACACTTTGTGAATGTCTAGAATTCATGTTCAAATCTGTATCTAAAAAGCAGTCCTGTAACCTTTGGAATCATTGAGTAACCTCTTAGTTTCTTACTGCTGTCTTCTTACTTGCTGGCATTCGCAGGCTATTGAAAAGAAACCACAGAGTTACAAGAAAACGAGCTCTGTATGTTCAGGGAAAACGCTTGAGCTTTACCACTTGGGAAGGAAATTAAGTGGTTAGTGATTTGCATAATGTGGGCAGCACCTTCTACAACATCCTTTATCAGAACCAAAATGACTAATGTCAGACCACAGAGTCCTTTTGAAACCGTGGGGCTGTTTCATGTTCTCTCTGAACCTCTACACACTGCACAGTACCACTGTGTCCTGTTATAAGTTTTCATTTTGCACAATGTAGACCTTTTTAATATTTATCAGCATGCTGCCTCTAACTTGATACATTTGTACTGCACAGAAATTGATTTTCAAGAAATGTGTTTTGGATTTTTCGCACGCTTATGGGGTTTGAGAAATGCATATTTGCATAGAAATAATCTTTAGTGAGCTAAATTTTAGAGTATGTCAAATTTATAAATATCACTACTGTAAAGACATATTTTTAGAAATAGATTTCTGGCACAGTTTATTTCAATTCCATTTTTCAGCATTTATTTTTGGCATTCATGTTTTAGAGATTAAACTTTTCCGTTGTCTTGCTCAGGCAGCCCAGCCTGAAAATGAAACAAAGCAAGTGAGGTGCTTTGTTTAAAAAGCATCCATTTGATTTGAGACATGTGGCCTGGAAAACTTACCTCTCTCCTTTTTCTTCTTTCAATTCCAAACAGAACCATATTACTTGATTTTTCTGTTACTTGGTCCTTTTACTGAAAAAGGAAGTTCTCTATTTTGGAACCTCCCATACATCTCTAAGGCACATTAAGTTTCCTGTGGCTGTTCCATTTCAAAGTAGCTGCTGTGGCTCTGCTGTTGCCTTGTGCCATTGAAAAAGTACAGATGCCTCATGCACAATCATAAACAAGTAATAAATGGAATTTGTTTGTTGGCAGAGACTCCAGTGTTCTATCTAAACAAGAACAATATATGCTTTAAACACAAATAGTAATATGTATGTGTGGAACTGCAGAATCTGCTCTAAAATCTTCAGGTTTGGATCACATTGCCACAGCACTGAAAGGATGCTGGAAATTTATTCTCCAGCTCCAGATTCCCATCCTAGAAATGGGCTTAGTGTTCACAGAGGGAAACTACCTTGCATCCCCCCAATTTTGGAGGCTCCTTTGCAGTAAGGCAACACTATTGTGCTTATTTGTTTGGAGTCAGGGGACACGTAACTCATTCTTCCTATTGCCTCAAGTAAAAAATTAG
>VWYI01043628.1:0-60077 GCA_013399455.1 Anthoscopus minutus | reverse complement strand
TGAATAATAGTTTTCATACAGGGCCTTGTTCAGCCCCTATAATATGTTGGCCCAGCAACTGCAGGAAGAAACAGCCCTCCAGAATGGGGTTAGCTTCTCCTTAGGTGCACAGAGCATCAAAGCTCTCCAACACTTGCCCACAGAGAAGTATGCATACATGTTTCAGTGTGTTTGTCTAGATGGAAAAGGTACACCAAAGGCATGGGGCTTGTGGGTTTAGTGCTGAACACTGAGTTTCTGATGTCAAGGATGATGCTGATCTCTCTAAGCCTAAGGAATTTTTTGCAAGAAGTTTCTTCTTGTGAGAAACATCCTTAGCTTCTTCTTGTTAACTGTTTGTTGGTGACTACAGCTGGAGTGTGCCGTGTCCTGACTTAGAGAGTGATTGTACCTCCAGGTGCTGACTCCGTAAGTTTTCTGATCCTAGTTGCTCCTTCACCTCTGGCTGTAAGAGGTCCTACTGCACACTACCTGTCTCCATTTTTCCTTCTCATTGTTCCTTTGTGTCCAGGTGTGTCACAGTTTGCTGGATTTTTCTAGAATATAACTAACATTTCTTAATATGCTATAATGAATCTAAAACTTGGTTATATTTCCTCATCATTTCCAGTAATGTCTTACTGTTTTTTGAGTGTTTCCAGCCTAAATGGCTGAGAATATGATCTGAGAATATGAACTAAAAAAGAAAAAAGAAAGCAAATTACTTGCGTGTTTGTGCTACAAACATAGCCTCTTGGTATGTAAACCCTCATAAATGCATGAGCCTGATATGTGCTTCTTTTGTTATTGTCACAATCCTGGATGTCATGGTTGCCTTTAATCTTCCAGTTTTGAGAGAAAAGTGTCTCACCTAAGTCAAAGCTGAAGAGAACAGTATGGTGTTGAGGCAGCACATAATGGAAAGAGCCAAATTTCTACTAAAATATCATTGCACTTCAAGTGTTTCTATTTTGCAATTTTAAACAAGACTCAATGGCACAATTAAAGTCGAAATGAAGTTCAGAGCTTTGTAAAAACCAGCATTGCATAATATACATCATGATCATTCTAAATCACTACCACGCAGTGGGTAAAATCTCTATCTCTTCTGAATCCAGGTCAACTTAGAGGAGTATTGATTTTCCCATTACTGAGAAATGAGAATCACATATTAGGAGAAAAAGCTGCAGACACAATATAATGATCTTTCTTCTTGGCATCTCTCTTCTAACACAAACAGAATCATTTTCATGGCTACAGTAAGTATTAAACAGTACATTTTGTAGCAATGGATTTGCAACTCTCTGTGCTTGTTTTATCCAATTAGCATACTTACCGCAAAACCAAAAAAAAAAAAATAAAAGAGTAGATACAGCTTTGAATTTCTGGAGATATCAGTTCTATCCAGAAAAACATTGAAAAGGCTCCAGCTGGAGGTCTACTCCATCTGTCTCAGTGCTGGAGGGAGGAGGAGTGCTTTCTTCCTGCAATTTTAATGCTGATGCATGATTTAGAGTAAACAGGTAATTTCACTGAGAGCAGAGGACCTTGCTGACCTCTTGTTTATCTTATGCATGTTTTTCATAGCAGAGTCCCACACATACTTATCTATTAAATGGTGTTTCAGGTCACACACATGTCAGTATTCTATTTACTGCTTTAATTATATAGAATTTAAAGCAAACTTATCAATACATAACAGGTTACCTTAGAGGGAAATATCCTCACCATGAAATAGCACAAGAGCTATACTAAACACACCTCAAACAAAAGCTGGTTTCCAACAGCCATTAAAACCAGATTTTTCTTTTATTTTTTTTACACCTACTGTGTTTCCATCTAACCATCTTTTGTGAGAGTATGTGAAATAATAGCTTGAAGCTGAATGGGCTTGCAACTTTGTGATGTTAAATTCCCTTCCCCCTGGTTTAAACAACTGCAACTTCTACCCCAACCCCTCAGCTGTCACTTCAGTTAAAGCTGCTCCTGAGTCAACAATGTGAGCGCGCACGTGTGAAGGTGTGTGAAATGGCATCCTTGACCAGCTATCTCTGGCTGAGGGGGAAAAACATGGTGGAATATTTGTCCTCTTAGTCCAGCTGCAACTGAGAGCTGTGAAAGAGCACCAAGAAAAAAATGCATGCCTGAAATCTGGAAGCATCACAAGAAGTCATTTGCCCCTTACTTCTGTGCTATTTATATGGCTATAAGCAATATCATGACTTTGAAAATCCAGGAGATGCCTGGCAATGCACAGTGGCGGTAAAACCACACAGTGGCTGGAAGTTTAAATTAATTTGAATGAGTTGATTTTAAATTCCTTCTTGGTGTCTTCAGTGCTTCAGACAGCATCCCTTTTTTGCAAGAAGGATAAATACACAGTGCAATTCAATATCTGGTGCCTTTGAACAAGGAATTCCATTAGAATGAAAAAAGAAATTAATTGTAAGCAATTTTGTCATTCTATGCTGCTGTTCACTGTGCTGAAGAGTTTTGACTCTGATCTAGGTTTCCTACTACAAACCTGGTTTTTGTCCAGAACACACGAGCAGTCAATTCTGAGCAACTTGTTCTTCTGGATTATCAAAACATGACCATGCAGGTTCCTTCTAAGGCCAGGAAGAGTTTTCACTCTTAAAAACTCTGGTCCTCTACCAGTTACTCTAGAGTGGTTTAGCAATTCAAGTGAGCCGAGGAACATCTGGGAAGTGTCTTGGCATCACATAAACCTTGACATTGTGCAACATGCACTCATGTTTTCTTTTGTTAGATATTAGTTTTCTTGGTCGTTTTGATTAACACATCCTGCTTTCAGACAGGCTCATTTATAAGAAGTCAGAGATTAGAAAACTGAAGAGTTCTTGGACATTCAGGGATTTATTTGAGGCATAAGTTCTTTCCATCTGCAAGTGATATGACTTTGGAATGCCTAAAGAACGAGAATTCACTTAAGACTTATGCGTGATGTCAATGTATCAGGTGAGTTCCACTTCATTGTCTTTTGGTGCGTGCAGATTTCCATTAACATATTTTACTTTCTTATTTATTATATATGTGTATTTTTCCACTTATTATACATGACATATAAGTTTGATGTAAAATTACCAAAGTATATTAAAGTTTGCAATTTGCACAAATTGTCACCCCTGATCTGTCTAAAGTGTTATGTCAGGAAAGACGATTTCCTTTCTTCATGATTGGGTGTCTGGATCTACTATAAAAATCTAAAGAATATACACAGAAACCAGTAAAATATTACTAAATAAGAATGGGTTTTTTCTTTGTACATCTTCTTCGGAGTCTAGCATATAATAGACTGGGAGGTTCATGATTCTTGTTCAACTACCCAGTGATGTTATTTGCTTCTATATATTGACACAGCTCTATGTTTTTAAAAAATGTAGTAAATTAGAAATGGGAATGCATCCACAAAACTTTTTAGATTGTTCCATCCCTGTTATGTGACTGTGCTTGGTTACTCCTGCTCCAAAATTGCCTTCCACTGTTTTCCTTTCCCAAATGAATCTTTTGGTGGTTTTGTTACACAGCCCATAGATACCTGAGTTGTGGTTTTTTTTAGAATGAAAGCTGAAAAAAAGATGTCCACTAGCCCAAAGAACCCACTCAGGAGGTGGAATCTAAAGTAGCAGTAAAAGCAGATTGCAGTGAAATTCATGGGAAGAACAACCTGAATGTACCTAATGAAATCCACAGAAAGCAGTGATTATTCTCTCAACTGGCAGAAGAATTAGAAAGGACAGCTTTATAAAAAAATTATTTAGGAAAGGCTTTTGATAAAGCTCTTCATGAAGGGGAACCTAAGATAAAAAGAAAAAGTGCAGGGAGAGGAAACACAGGTTCAGAATACAAAGATTTTAGTAAAAAGCTGGAATGACAGTAACATGTTGAACATGAGAGGTTATGGGAGAACTTGTGGAAGCAACTCTAGCTGGGACCTTGGAGTGGGAACCAAGCTGCAAAGGGTTGGATGGCTGGAGCAGCAAAGCAAAGGAAAAAGAGCCTTGGGGCCAGATCAACAGGGAAGGAATGGAGCTGCTGCTGTCTCATCACTTGGGCCTGTAGCACAGACTCTCAAAAGGGAATTCTCCTTTGGCTTCAAGGGGAATATAGCATTACCCTCTGATTCTGGAGGGACTGGGCATGCCCCTTGCAGTGAAAGCCATGGCAATGAACATATTGCTGACATGGAATAAATTTAGCTTCATCTTAATTACAAGTTCAGCCATGGTTTTGAAGGGATTTTCTTGGGGTTTCTTTGTCTGCCACCATCTGGTGATTATCAGTTCCAAGCCTTAAGAATCACATTAGTTACAAATGTAATTTGTCCCTAATGATCTATTTGTGTATTTCGGTGCCTTTTAATCCTGTTACCAGGAGATTGTATCAGCTAATACAGAAGGGTAAATATAAATGAGGGTGCAAACTGCTGTTATAGCCATCAAAATGATAATTACAGAGTTTCTTCATATTTCACAGCACAAGCAGGGAGGGTAGCCAAGGTCAGGAGAAACCACCTTTTGACCCTGCATAATCCACAATTAGTGTGTTTCATTTGGGCTTGATTGTTCATCATAAATATCTTGTGTATACCACTGGTAGAAGAGCAAAGCTTTGTATTATTCCTTAGTCTTTCTCAGTATGGTAGTCCCTGTGCTGCTTTGGCACCTGATTATTTGAGCAGCTAATATTAGAAACAGTCTCTATTTTGTCCTTTCTAGGACAAGGACCCAGGCCTTTATTTAATCTCCATTGTTCTTGTTCCATTAGGACATCCATCACTTGTTAGTCCTTCCAGGAGCAGCTCCACACTGAATCCATCAGTTATATTTCCCTTTTTAGTATTTTCTGTCAATGCAAAAAAATAATACCAAATATGTTATAGGTAGTTTTACACTGCAGGACTAAGGAATATAAATCAAGACTATAAGCTCCTACTAAATGTTTGGAAAACCAAGCCTGCTTGAAGCACAGAGCATATTAGGACTCTAAGACATACAGCTTTTGTCTGACAAGTTGCAGATAAGATATACGTTTTCTAGAAAGTGCAGAGTCCTTGGAATGATATAAAAGGTAGTTTTCTGCTATTTTTGGACAAGCAATGAAACAGCCTTTAGTCTGCCATTACTAGATGCTTTTGAAGATTGTACTTACATTGCCATTAACAGCAGAAGATGTGGAGTGATGGATAATTTGTTGTGGTTAAAGCTGAGTGTGGTTATGCTTACAGTAATCAAGTGAGTGTCATCTGTTTTGAAGAAAAGCATAACATTTAGAGTTTTTTAATTAAGGTATGAGGATGAGTGTTTGTACTTATCTTGCTTTAAATAGCAGAACATGAGCAGATAATTTCTTACTGTTGTTAAAAGTGATAACATTTACCTTAAACCCCCTTAACTCAGTTCATAGTGAAAAACTCTTAAATGTCTTTCTTTTTCTCTCAATCTGAGCACTTGTGAGGCCACACAGATGGGTAACACAGGGGATCCAGCAGAAGTCATGACAAGACAACACAAATATTCTCCGGGAACTTGGAAGGAAGCATCACATCTGCATCCAAGGGTTGGAATGATGCACAGACAACCTTGGGATTTGTATTTTTTCTTAACTTTTAAGTCTGTGCATAGTAATCCCTCTGTGTACTTCTAAATGTAATTCCTTATACTTTTCAGATCTGACAAAAAGTAAACAAAATTGTTTCTTTTTAAACTGTAGAGATCTCTGTACCTGTCTTTGACCAGGCAGAGGCTTTTAGACTCATTGTTCATGGTGGTTCTACTCATGGAGCCATCAAAATGTATTTTACACAGAATGTGTTTTTCAACTTAGCGATTTAGTTCCAGAATTTCAGATTCTTCTTGATCTGCTTTGTCTTCCCTTTTGCAGAAATTTTCCCTCTGTTACAACTCTTCATTCTGTCCTGTCCCTCTTTCCCTTGTTTCATCATGGGAATGACCTTTGCTCTTCTTCCTGTCCTGCCCTAGCCCTTCTCTCTCACTTGGATTTGCTCCCCATCTGTTGTTCAAAGGCTGTCGTCAATCCCCAGGGAGACTGAAGCTGGCCTAAGGGAGGTGAAATCTTTGTAGTATCTGCAAAAAGCACCAAAGGTGGTGCCGTATCCTCTCTTAGATCTCTCATTCAGACCTGCCTGCTTGGACATGCCCATGGGGAGTCTCCCTTGGACAACACTGGGGAGAAGTTGGTGCTCTGCCTGCAGTGGGTGTTACTTGTCCCTGGTGCAGAAACATGTCAGTGCTCCCTGTTGCTCCTTCTTTTCATCATATCTGTTTATTGCCTCTCATCACTAAGTTAATTATGAACTCTCTTGTGCATAAAAACTCTCTTTTTTGTGTAGTGCCTGGCAGAAGCAGCACAGCAGCAATAGGAATGATGACAGTCTTTTAAAAGACATACCATCAGCACAAATATGTAATAGTAAAATCCCAGGGATAAGAAACTCAGGAATGGAGCTTTGGAGCAGGTTGTTACCTGTCATATGACACCTCATCAATTCTGAAACCCACCTTCCTCAAGGTATTATATCTTTCAGTCCAGTCCTTCAATATCTTCAAGATATATGTAAAAATGAATCTACTCCCTGTAATCCATGTAGTCCTTAAGCATCCATAGAAACATCGAGTATAAAAAGCTGGACTGCTCAGATGGTTTTGTTTTCTTTGCAATTGCAGAAAAGTAATTGTATGTATTAGTAGTGGGAGTATCTATAAGTCTCGCCCTTTTTTAAATTTGTCTTCTTTTTTTCCACTGATAGCCAGGTTTACAATAAATAGATTCGAAATTTCATTTTCTATTTTCATCAAAACAAATTAAGAAGTGTCAGCTTCAACATTATTTTAGATAACATAAAATAATTGCATTTTTTAACTTCCTACTCTCACTTCCATTCTTCTATGTATTTTACTCATTTCTCTGTGCTCTACTCCCTGAGGACCAATTATATTCTGGTGAAGTTGGATAACCAATATTGTGAATAGTAGATTTTTTACTCTTGGGGTTTAGTGTTATTCCTGTATTGAGCATGTAGACATGCACACATGGAATCAACCACAGCTCTTCATGTTTTATTTTTCTTGTATTAATTACATTCAAAAACATGCTGCCAATCAAATTGCTATATTGTTTTATGTTTGTAGGTTTTGGAAACTCTATGTGCAGCGATTCAGATGACTTAAAATACATTTGACACTTAACTTGTGTCAAAACAGAAAATGCAAACAGTCACTTTCATTTAATATTGCTCTCAGGGAGCCACAATTTTTTTTATAAATTGCAAAGTCGTACAGCATAAACATACTGGGAAAAGTTACACATGTGTCTGCAGTTATAAGTATCTGTTGCAGTTAAATAGCACATCTTTCCCAGATTCTTCATTCTGGTATATGCTGTTATTTCTACAGCAGATGAAGGGCATGAAGCAGGAGGGGGGAAAATGCAATGCATTTACAAGGCAGAATTTTATCAATGTAATTAAAATATTTTTTTGATTTAAGCAGCTGATTTTTTTCTGGAATTATGTTCCATTCCAAAACTTGCATCTATCTGGAATGTGTTTTGCAGCAGTGGCTTAAGTTTAAGGCGCTCACTTCCCCTTTTCTAGGAAGGAGGCTGTGTTTGTGTGAGGGGCCTTTTCTTTTTTAAAAATTAAAGTCAATGACATTTTGATAGGCCCTCACCTGTCCAGACATATATGGGGTTTGAAAATAATGAAGAAATTTTATCCGATCATTCAGCACAAACAAATAAGCTGCAAGTATTACAGAGTTTGAGCTTTGTGTGTCTACTTTATTTGTGGAGCAGAAACTACTCTGGGAACAGAAATGACAAGGGTTTTTTTTAAAGCTCACCTAGTTGCTCTCCATTATTTATCATCAGTCCTTGGTGAACCACGGAGGTTCCAGATTACTGGAAGCTGGCCAATGTGACATCCATCCAGAGGAAGGCATGGAAGGAGGCTTTGGGAAACTCCAGGGCTGTCAGCCTGACCTGGATGCCTGACAAGGTATCAAATAGATTATCTTGAGTGCCATCACACAGAACCCACAGCATGGCCAAGGGATCAGACCCAGCCAGTGTGGATTTAGGAGGGGCAGGTCCTACCTGACCAACTCGATCTCCTTTTGTGGCCAGGTGACCTGCCTGGTGGATGTGGGGGAGGCTGTGGATGTGTTTACCTGGACTTCAGCAAGGCCTTTGACACTGTCTCCCACAGCATTCCCTGGAAAAGCTGGCAGCCCACAGCTTGGACAGGAGCACTCTGTGCTGGGTTAGGAACTGGCTGGATGGCCAGGCTCAGAGAGAGGTGGGGAATGGTGCTGCATCCGGCTGGCAGCCACACACCAGTGGTGTCCCTCAGCGCTCTGTGCTGGGGCCAGTTCTGTTCACTATCTTTATTGGTGACATGAATGAGGGGATTGAGTCCACTATTAGTAAATTTGCAGATGACACCAAGCTGGTAGTGAGTGTGGATTTGATGGAGGGTAAAAGGATTCTGCAGAGAAAGCTGGACAGGCTGGATAGATGAGCTGAGCTCAACAGTATGAGGTTTAACAAGTTCAAGTGCAGAGCCCTTCACTTTGGCCACAACAACCCCCTGCAGCTTCACAGGCTGGGGATGGTATGGCTGGACAGTGCCCATGCAGAAAGGGACCTGGGGGTGCTGGTGACAGCAGCTGGACAGGAGCCAGCAGTGTGCCCTGGTGGCCAAGAAGGCCGATGGCCCCTGGCCTGTGTCAGGAATGGTGTGGCCAGGAGGAACAGGGAGGTCATTCTTCCCCTGTACCTGGCACTGGTAGAGGCCACACCTCGAGTGCTGTTCTCAGTTCTGGCTCCTCAGTTTAGGAAGGACATTAGGATGTTTGAGCACATCCAGAGGTGGCAACGAGGCTGGTTAGGGGCTGGGAACACAAACCCCGTGAGGAATGGCTGAGGGAGCTGGGGTTGTTTAGCCTGGAGAAA
This sequence comes from Anthoscopus minutus, assembly GCA_013399455.1. NCBI lineage: Eukaryota > Metazoa > Chordata > Aves > Passeriformes > Paridae > Anthoscopus > Anthoscopus minutus. Next base: position 51,104 of record VWYI01043628.1, on the reverse strand, counting down.
AGGAGACTCAGGGATGACCTCATCACTCTGTACAACCTCCTGAAAGGTGGCTGCAGTCAGGTGGGGGTCAGTCTCTTTCTCCAGGCACCAACTGACAGAACCAGAGAACATAGTCTTAAGATGTACCAGGAAGTTTAGTTTGTTCATGAGGTCAAAGTTTTTCACAGAAGTGTGATTGAGCATTGGAATGGCTTCCCAAGGCAGGGGTGGAAGGGGGCCACTGTCCCTGGCGGTGTTTAAGAAAAGATTGGATGTGGCACTCAGTGCCACGGTTTAGTTGACAAGGCAGTGTTAGGTCATAGGTTGGACTTGATGATCTCAAAGGTCTTTTCCAACACAGTTGATTCTGTGGTTCTATGATGTCCTGTATCCTTTCTTTCCCATCACTGAGAATGCTGAATCCAACAGAAAATAAGAAATTAATATATTCTAAGAAAAAGCCATAGGCCCAAATCACTAAACCTGCCCAGTTCCTCACCCTCCTGCTGCTGTGCTCTTTGTTCAGCGCTGCATTTTGCAGAGGCACCTCTGCCAGCAGTGATCCCGAGATCTGCCATCTTGTCCTCTGAGAGAAAATCCTGGCCAGCACAGGCACTAAACCATCAACATCTGCCAGTCCAGTGCACTTTCTCTCCCTCTTTTTAATTGCTGTGACATGTTCAGCAGCGCCTTATGCCAAAACATGTATTGCAAACTGCAGTTTTTCCCAGTTCTGTACGCCTTGGCATATGTCCATCAAGAAATGAACACCTCTTGCACCATAGCTGGATGGTTTCAATGCAGACAGGTTTGAACAGCATTTGAGGCTGGAACCACTCATGGAAAGTTCAGTGCTTCCAATCCATGCAGAAAGCACTTTCTCCTTTTTCTGATGACCTAGATGTTGGTAGTTTGTGTCTTATCAGAACATCTTATACCACAGTATTAAGAATACAAATGTGCATTTTTAAAGTATTTGTCGAGTCTAAAGAGCTGCTGATGCATTGAAACACTGGTTACATTGAAACAAATAAAAACCTGAAGGAAAATATCTGCTTTAATTTCAGCAGTCTGTTTCCATCCTCAGTTTTTTTCTAAGAAACGGGAAAAGGGATTTGCTCTTGAGCCCAAGTATGTGGCTTTCAAGTCTTCAAACACTTTGATTCCATTCTGTTTGGTGATGTGCAAAACTTTACTCTTGATGCCTAAGTAGTCTTTTCTATGCTCTCTGCCACCAGGCGTGCCCATGAACTTTTAAATCTCCTTGTGAGCATGTTGAATTTCATAGAAATAAAAATATTTGTACACAGTTGTCACTTGCTATAAATGTGGTGAGTGGCTAAAAAGAAAACAGAGCAAAAGGACTACCTGCAAAACTCCCATAAAACTGTAGCTTTGAACCTGTGAGGACAGAAAAGCAAACCTACTGTAGCCAACAGATTTGCAAATAAACACCTCTTTTATTTGCTCTGCTCTAATGTACACTTTGCATTTATTCTTTGTAAATAGTCCATTGGAAGACTGATTCTATTTAGAGCAATATTTGCAGAAATGGCTATTTTAAAGAAATTACTGCAAAATATTTGCAGGTGGAAAATTTAAACCTGGAGTTTTGACCACTTATAGGAGCTGGATTCCAGAAGTTGTTTTTATCCAGCCAGGGAGCAGATACCCACTCCTGCTTCAGAGAGGTTTTACATTACTTTGAGGATGTGATAGTCTAAGATCACTTGCAGGTTTGATAGTCTGAGTCTTTCTTGCCTAGAAGCACCCTGCTAGTGGCAAATTCAGTGACTCTTACCTTCCTCTTCCATCTTCAAGAAATGTATAATGCCCAAAAACAAAAATCCAACTGGATGTCTGTCTGTCTCTACCTCTTTAATCAAAAATCTACCTCTACCTCTTTAATCAAAAATGGCTACATTTTGAACTCATATAAAGAATCTGAATAGATGGAGTCATCTGCAGATATGGTGCAGAAAATTTTAAAATAATGAATCAAAAAATCTAACTTAGACTAAAGGAACATGCTAAGTTCTTCTGGTTTGGTTGGTTTTTTTACATAGCTCTTAAAATTAGTTAGCATTTATAGTATTGTACCTAAGAATGAAAGAGTTAAATTTATTTTTAAGGCTACTTTCCCAAGACTTTGTAAGCCATATTTCAGAGACTTTCCACTTCTAAGCTACATAATCCCTGTAAATAGGGGATTTAAAAAGGAAAAGCTGTCAGACCTTTATCTATATGTAGCACCAACAGTTTCCATGGTAAAAGAATGGTTTTCCTTTTTGCTTTTTTTCCCCTCTGTTTTTACCCCTAATTTTAGTCTCTTTTTTTGTTTATTGACACTATTTTGTTTAAGCTTTTCTATTGTTTCCAGTCTCAGTCTTAATATTTTCCATTGCCTTCGCTCTACACGCATCAGATGCCTCAAATTCCTTCAATGATGCCATCAGATTGTCCCTCAAAGCTCCAAAGGCTCTGGAGATGTCATATGTAATGCTGCACTCAGCAACTCAGATTTTCACCACCTGTAGGAATAGAATGTGGTTATGGGCATTTACATTGAGGAGAGATGGAAAATGCTTGGTGATTGTTGATAAGAGCACTAACCCGTGGAAAATGGTAAATGGTACAATGAGAGACAATGGGAGAAGCAGCTGCAGGAGACCTGTAGGGGATAAAAAAAGCAGCTGAGAGAAGAAATGTATTGATTTTCTTGCTTTTTAGCCTTGGAGGACTTGTGAATTTGCCATTGTTGAAAACTTCCATAGCTTTATTATTGGGTCTGAAAAGCAATGTTAAGCTAGAGAGGAGTGACTTAAGATGGGACAGGCTGTTTGTATGAGTTCCCACTTCCCAAGCAGCTTCCTGAAGCCCAGCTCCAAGATGGCTGTGGCTCTTTGCTTCCCAGCCCTTTCATTTCATGAGCACAAGCAGGAGTCCAAGATCAGATGTGGCAGCAGGCAGCCAGCTTAAGATTGGAAAATATCTTTCAATTACTAAGGGTAAGCTTCTTGTTGCTTGCCAAAAATTGTAACAATATATGACAAGAACAGAATAAAGGTATACAATAAAAAATAATCACAGAAATACACAAGCACAAGCACAAGCAACACGAGCATTTTCTACTGGAGAATTTCAAGCTGAATACTGCGTTGCAATATTGCTTCAGTATTTATTTTTTCAGTCCCAAAGTGGACAAATATGTTAGTCAGGATTTATGTTTTTCAAGCCTGTTCTGAGATGGTCTGTGGCCAAGATTTCTATTAACCAAATGGCCAAAGTTCACAGGAGTCTCAGTATTCTGAGAATCCATTTTGGTCCTTCCTTGGCACAACTTGATTTTATTTCTATTTTCAGCCGAGCACAATAAGTCTGTACAGCTGATAGAGTCAGGCTACATTTATTATCAGTCTCAGTTATCAGTTCATAGCAGGGACTGCTCAGTGGTTGCTGGCTGAAACATAAGCCTTGTGTGAGGGGTTTATTCTTCCTATTTTTTTCTCTCTAGCCCAAAGGAAAAATCAAACTGTGCCTCTTTCTAGCTCATTCCTCCCTAGGCCAGTTGCAGCTTTTTCTGTGCTCCTGATTACTGATGGATGTTAAAGGTGGCATCTCTTAAGTATCTGTTGGTGACATGCCCATTTGGAAACTTTGTACAATTTCTGCCAGGGTATGGGTAATTAACCTCTGTCTCAATTATGTACTTGTTTAGGTTTAAACATCAAAATCTCTTTTCCTCTAATCACAGCATTACAAGAATGTATGATGCCCTCTTTATTCCCAGACCTAGGCTGCTCTGGGTACTGAGCAGCTGTATAATTTCCTTCTGAAATGGGTGAAGTATCCACTTCATTTAAAAAACTGTAAAAGCCTTTGGACTGCTAGGATAAAATAGGATATATAAGTACAGAACATTGCAGAAATAACAGAGAGTACCTTTTATCTTCTCTTTAAACCCAAGGTTTCCTCATGTGCTCTGAACCTGCAAGTGCTATTGATTGGGAGATCAAGTTGCTGAGTCTGCCTGTGATTAAGCACTTTGTATTTACTGGTACCCCAACAGCTAATCAATTCTCCCCACACTCAGTCCTGTTGCCCATTAGGGCTATTACCTTTCACAGGCTTATGTCATCATTTAAATAACAGCCAGTCCAGTTTGTGGATTGTCCTGAGTGTGTGGTGACAACTTGGGTAACCAGAAAACATCACCTTAGTATAGAATAAAAAACCAATATTATTCCCTAATAAGTTTAGATCACAATTCCATTCTTGAAGCGTTCTCACAAATTACTGCTGAATAGACACAAAGTCAGTCTCTGACTTTCTCCCAGTGGCTGATTTCCCAATTTTTGCTGCCCAGGAGAAGCAAAAACTGGGTTCAGACATTTGTTCTTTTTTTATTTAACAGATTCTCACTGTTGGAGCCAGCCAGAGATGAAGTGTTCAGCTGAGCTCTAATCAACATTAAAGCTCAAGGCAGCAAAGGGGCAGGACTTGGCAGAAAAACAACCACTAACACAGCAATTCTGGATCTGAAATTAATGGCAACTTAGCTGTATGATACCTTGTGCTTTGTTGAATGGGCAGACCAGAGAAATGAGAGGTGCTGAAGCTCTCTGATAGCTTTGTTCTTTTGAGGACAGAAAAAAAATGCATAGTGCAGTGGTTTGGTGGATTGAACTACACAAACACAGGACATAGGACTGGATACTTACTTTTCCTGGGTTTGGTGTATGGGACAGATACAAACTGGTCTGAAATTTTGCAGTGGAGTTCTAGGCTCCAAACCCAGTCTTTGTTACTGACACTACTTGATTGAAGAATTACAGCCAAAGATCAGAGGAAAATGAGGGAGTGGATCATCCTATGGCATCCATTTCACCTAAGTACTTCACAAACCTTATTTGGCCACCAATCTGACATACCCTGTGGGATATCTGTTAAGGTAGAAGCTGCTGGATATATTTTTCTTTTTATGCAAGCTTTGTGCATAAAATACTAGTAGTGCCCTTCTCAATTACGTTCAAAACAAGTGCTTAACATTTGTTCTGCTGTCACACATGTTTTCTATAATCTGTTCAAAATTAATCTCTTTCTTTTTAGTGCATCCCTCATGTCTGAGTGCGTCAAAGTCCAATTTTCAAACATAAGTCAAGTGTCATTCATATAAAGAGCTGCTTGTCAACTTTGGGGTATTTAAGTACTAGTCTGAACTAGATACATTTGTCTTTTAGCATAGAGACACAAAATACAAGTAGCATAGATTTTCTTTTTTTCCTTATGGAGCTGAATTTATTAAATGCTTCACCATGAACCACACGTATGTGCAGGCTGCAGATGGTTACCCTTGGATATTTAATTTTGGTGCAAATCCTAAGAAAACATGTGGCCAGGCAGCCCACTAGAAAAGGGTGTGGTGAATGAATTCATTTCTTCAAGGACTAAAAAATATATGTTCCTGAAACCTCAGAACAGCCAGTAAAAACTATATGAGCATGTCTCTGTGCAAAAAGTAATTATTTTAGCCAAACCATGTTCTCTGTTGAACTGCAGGTAGCAAATGGCTCTGCAAATTCACATATCGGGTGGCCAGCCAGAGGGCATTATTAAGATCTTCAGCCCACAAAAGGACTCACATGAATTATTTTTCCCTACATGGGCCATATAAAGTGGAGTGTATGGGGCAAGACATGAGGAAACTGAACTGAAGATCCTGGGGCGATCAGATAAATAGCAATATCCTCTAGGAGAACAGGTGGTTGTTAGCACTATGCTATCCAATTGATTCAGTGTCACACTTCGAAGAAATGTTGAAATAACTCCTGTAAAAGTTTTATTGTATTTAAGTAGATTGTGAAAAAGAAAAATTATTGAAGCCTTATTTTTAAAATATTTCTGGGCTTTTTAGAATCTTCTCTGTTTTGTAATAAGGAAGAACTTTTAAAGTATAATGGGGCAAGAATTTGGGTAACAGAATTTGTTAATTTGTTAGTGAGCTTCAGCTTACCACCAAAATGAAAACAGAAAACAGAAAACCTTAGAATCATCTCTGAGTTCAGATTCATGGGGTCAGACTTGGTCTAGCTCACCCTTGCCCATTTGGTTGCTGTGCAGTTCAGCCTAGAGAGCCTGACTCACTTGGACCACATCTCGTCTTTGCTTGGACCACGTCAGACTCCATTTCCAGTCACTTTTTTAGTGACATCTATTAAATTCATTGGGACTTTATTTTACATGTTAAAAATTCTATCATTTTTGTCATCACGAAAAACTCACTGAGTATCTGACAGATCTTCACAGTTCACTCTCCTGTTAGCAAATAGTTGAAGAAAATGGTTGTGTTTTTTCTAAATTGCACCAGGAATAAATCACACTTTTATGCCTCTCAGCCTCCTTGTCATACATTAGCTCCTATTCACATCTCCACATAGTTAAACTTGTCTGACAGCATTTTGACTTCTTATATTCCCAATAACTTCTGAGAAATTACTGCAGGTCTTGCAACCAGTAACTACTTAGGCAAAAATCTATTTTATGAACCTCGCAATTCTGTCCTGTTTCAATCAGACCTAACAATGTTGTCTAGTGACATGGACAGCAAGAAAAAAGAGGAGGAAAACAAACCAAAAAATCAACAAAAAGAAGGTATGTATTGTTAAGAAGCCAGGCATCAAATATAGAAAGAAACCATGCGCTCATATGGTAACAACTGCTTCTCTCAACCCTGGTCATGACACGTTGTAATGTGGAAAACTCTGCAATTCTACGAAGTAGCATTTTCTCAGAAAAGACTCTTTCATACAGTTCTGTGCCAACATATTAAAAGCAGTGTCTAAAATAAAATCTTCAAGGAGATGTAGTCTAGATGTAGTCTGATTATTTTTTATGATATACAAAAACTGAGCGCTTTTAGCAAAACTTGAAGTTCTGCCTAAATTAAAAAAATCTGTTCAGACCTTTTCAAACTATTTAGGGATTTTTTAAGTCTACGTCTTAATTAAGGTATTTATGCTCTGGAAGGAACATATGGTCTTAAAACTAATGTCTGAAACATTGGAACGATGAGACAGAGGAAAATTACATGAAAATACAATTGAAATTCTCATGTGTTTGTTGCCTGAAGCCAGCTAGCAGAAAAGGAACAGACAGTCAGGTTGCAGAGCAGCAAACTTCAGTGTCTGCAGATTGATATAGAAATAGCAGAAGTTTTGCAATTAAAAGCAGGCACTTTTATGAAGTCAGTACCAAACAGGAGAAAATGTTGAGGGTAAAACCTCATCCTGAATAATAGGCCTCCAGGCTCCAAGGAAAGTATACAATGAAAGCTCCCCAACTATGATAATATTAATTCAAAATAATCCAACTTACATTGAAGAAAAGGACAGAAAAGTTGGGAGGAAATGTAAGGGCAAGTCATAACATTGTAAAAGTATAGCAAAAAGTAAAAAAGGAGGGGGGAATACATAAGTGATAAATGCATATGTGTGGGTATTGCTGGGATAAACAGCTCCATTCTCTGCCTTAATACTATAACGAACTCGGGAGGATACTTGCAAAAAAACTTCATAAAAGTTGACACAGAAATGTCAACTCTGCCACAGCAGGCACTCAAACTATGGGTGCATTAGATCACAAAACAATACAGTTTGAAGTGGTTTAGCATACTCCCTGATTAAAAAGATATTTCAAAGAAATAAACACTTCAAAATGAAGCTAATCCCACTATTGGAGTCCCCCAAGCACAGAATTATGCCAAATCTATTGGGTACTCTGCAAAAAGAGCTGTTAATCATGAGTAGAAGGAGAAGAGAGGATCACCATTTGCACAGGGAAGGCATATGTAATCAAGTTTTATCTAACACACTAGAGGAAGCAACAAAACATCTCAGGAAAATAGCTCTACTGGAATAAACATTTACCTGTACAAATGCTGTGAGCTTTCCTTCAAAAGACAAAGTCTCCAAGATGGGGAGTGTGCAATTTATATTCTGGACCCTTCACTCATCACCCTGCCTGAAGGCACAGTCTGAGTGCTGGGATATTATGGTAATGCTGATTTTGAGTAAGGATTCAATTTACTTCAGATATTTTGTCTGCAATATCTTTTTGCTGGGAATAAACAGAAAGTGCTATGCAAATTTGACCAAGACAGATTGAACTGTTGCTGCTTTAAGAATTCTGGAGAGCTTGAGCAGGATCAATCACTTGGTCAACCTCCACCTGACTAGGTCCTCTCCCACATTACCATCAGTCCTTACAATCTGTACTACCCTCCCCACAGTGCAAGATGCAGGATTTCTCAAAGTGCCAGGTTTGAGACTACTAATGTTTGTAATTCAGATGTTACAGAGTTTTGTTTTCCTTCTGCAAACACTGCATAATGTGTCTGTGTAACAAGTCTCACCCTAAGGAATAAGGGAATTTACAATGACAGAGTGCAATTACAGCAGGCCAGTAATAAACCATCTCATACACCAAAACCTGAAAAGCTGACACTTGTGTAACATACACATGACTGGGAATATGGGTGATTCTGTTACGTGATTTGTTCGGTTTGGTATGTAACAAAGAATAGGATAACGTGTGAAAATCCTATTCATAAAGACAACTTCATACTGGAGGAAAAGCCTATAGCAGAAGTTCCAAATCCAGATGACCATTCTGGATGTAATAAATGGAAAACCTAGAAACCTGAAGCTTCCAAAGGCAACTAGATGTGGTGACTCTTAGGTGTAGAAGTGAAGCTGAGATGAGAAGCTTGTGCGTGGAAATATCTGCCTTTTTATCCATTGTCTCTTGTCCCTTTCCATGCTCTTTGGCTCTCCTATTTTAATCAGTTATTTACAGTCCTGTGTTCCAATATTTCCCTCCATCTCCTCCATGTTATGACTGTAGAGAAATAAAAATGTGGAGAAATCTTTTTGAGAACAGCTGTGGTGCGGTAGTATGTGCAGATATGTTGTCCATTTTCCCTGTAAGAAAGCAGTTCTAAAATTATATAGAGGATCACTCTATTACATCTGAAATTTGGGATCTTCTGCAAGCAGGAAATTTAAAATGAAAAACTGAATATTTACGTAATTAAAAGTGACTTAATTGTAAGGTGGAGTAGTAGTCCACCTAAATCTTTTGAGTATGGTAGAAAGGCTTGCATATACCATTAGATGGATTTCTACTCTTCCATTGCTTTGTTCCCTGGTGCCACTATGTTCCATATCTCTTGTATACTTAATACCCTTTGTGGTTTAAAAGTTGCTTTTACAAATATTTACAGCCTTTGGTTTTCTGTGTCTGACAGATTAATAACCTCAAGCTGTTTAGCAACCCTGTATCTCTTTAAAAGATCTCATCAGATGAAATATAATACGCACAATTGGTTATAGGCTTGAGAATGTTGGTATTTGCCATGGGAGAAGCAGGTTTGCAATAATTCTCTTTGAATCCAAGAACCAGTTGAAATATATTTTTTAACCAACTAAAATATTTTTGCTTGTTTGTTTACTTGCTTGCTTGCTTGCTACCCAAAGAAACAATATCGAGCACAGAAAATTCTATACTTCCACTGGATAATGCAGGACAGACTCTTTACAACCCTGTTTCTCCACATGAACGTTACCATAGGACTGGATTTCGAATGTGTTTGACCAGCTGAGAATTCCAGAGAAGATATTTCCATTAGTGTGATGCTGTAAGCCTCTCTGGACTCATCTTCATTTGGGGCCACATTCAGCACTGAAGCTGGAAAAGTCTATGACTCTGCCAAGTGATTGCCCTCCAAAGACATGCTGATCTCAGAATGCTGCCTTAGGGATGAAATACAAGCTCTAAGACAATTTCTGAAGGTATTTCAGTGAGGAAGGTGCTGCGCCAGGTGGAGCATGTAGTACAGTGCATCCTTTTGGTCTGACTCCTGTGCTGATGCTGAGGTCACAGATTGCTGCCTGGGCTATTCACTCTTTTCCATCTAAGTTTACACTTTGGAAAGACAAGAGTGAGAGGGAAAAAGAACCCCTAGCGAAGGTCAGACAACAGAAGATAATTCAGGCAGCTCTTCAACTTTGGAGGCTTGTGGAGGAGAACAGGCTGCTGCATGTCTAGAAACTCGTATACTCTGAATTTCCACACTAATCCATACAGACACATCCTTTTGCTCTCTGGGGACAGACCAGAGAGCAGTCAGTGTCTCTTCGAGGCACCCTGCTGTGGTGGAAGAGGAATACAGCACACATTAGCCTAGGCAGAATGGCTGTGGCTCTGCTCACTCTTCAGCAGTATGACAGAAACAAAAGATTTTTGATGTATAATAGAGAAGTAGAATTCAGCATGTGCAAAGTCAGGCAAATTCTTCACATTTCTTGCAAGTAGGAGACAATCCATGCAGGGAATATACCTCTGCTTATGCTGTTTTCAAACATACAAACCCAAAACACAAACAAGGTAGTACTGCGAGGACCAGCTCAGGCAAAATATGAGAGCAATCATGGCACTTCAGAGAACTTCATTTTCTGTCATCTACTACCAGTTTATAGACTTTTCCTTTGAAAACCAAATAGCACAGGGTGTTTTGTGAAAATAGGAGCAATACTGGCAAGCAAAATAATCTCTGACTTCAGTGGATGCTGCTTGAAGCTTCACCTGGTGCTCAGTGTCAGTTCTGAGACTAGTGCAGCCTGGAAGAAAACAGGTTTAAGAAAGATGTAAAGATAGCCCTCGGATATCTAAAAAGGCTGCTGCAAACAAGGAAAGAATAAATTGTTGTCAAGACCTGCCACAGAAAGGGCAAAGAATAATGGGTTTAAGTTGCAACAGAGAGAATAACAAAGTGGCTGCTGGGGGACTGTGAGATCATCACTGCCGCTGATCCTTTTAGCAGCATCAGAAAGTATTCCCCAGCAGCCATGGGATATTCCTCCTAAGAGTGGGAGTGGGAACCTCCCAGAGACCTTTTCCTACTCCTGGCTTCAATTTCGTTGTCTAGGTGTGAAGCACAGAGCCTGAATGCAGGCACATCTTTTGATATATGAATGCATCTAAGAATTTTATTATTTGTAGGTGATGGGGAAGAGTGAGGATAAAATATGGTATTCTTTGAGATGCCAGCTCTAAACCAAGTGTCAAACTGCATAAAGAAGCTTTGTTAAGGACATCACTTAAGAAATATTTTCTTTTATAATAATAAAGGTATTAAATTGTTTTATTTGGGTTTTAGTTTAAAATAACACTAAGAACTCAGAGTCCCTAGACAGTTCTTTTGCTAGGACTGAATATGGCATCCAACTTCATGCAGTAAGTCCAGTCTCTATTTTATGAGAGGAAAGTGAACATGCTCCTCAGAATCTCTAACTCTACCCAAACTTGTGCATACTACAGTCATTGACATTTCATTAGGATTTTATGGTGGCAGTAAATATCATATAGAATTAAGCTATTGCTCCAAGCATGAACTGCTTTTCTATATATTCGTCTATCTCATAGTCTGGCTGTAACACAGCTAGAGTTGCTACATCAGACTTTTGGTATCAGAGCTGAGGATGTTCTGGAGGTAGAAGAAGCATGGTAGGGTAGTTGGGAGCACCTCAATGCAGGATGGCTGCATCCCTGCAGGAGCAGCAATAGCCCAAGCAAGCACTTGCTCAACCACCAAGTTTCTCCAAGGAGGGGAGCCAGACTCTGCTGACAAAAGCCAGCTGGCAGGACATTGAAAGGGCCACATTCCTGGCCAAGGACATTGGCCATATTGTGAGCAGAAGTCTTGAACTAGCAAAACAATACACATATAGTCCATGCTCTTCACTTTTTAGGAAGATTTCTGGGCCTGCTAAACACCTGTTGCCATCCATTTTCTGAGTTAGTATTATATATTGCTGTAAAATAATTCAGGTAAGACAGTCCTAAAGATCAACTTTTAACAAAATGCAGGGTTGTCTATATTAAAGGACATAGCAAAGACCTTCTAAAGGTAGAGATAGAAGTTTGGGATGGAAAAGGCATGTAGTTTTGTGCCAGAAGGTCAGCTGTGGGGTTGCTAATTTGGAAAAAAAGTTCAGTACAATATGGGATTGAGGAAACACAGATTTATGGCATTAAGTGCTGGCTTTCTAAAAAGATTTTGTAATATGTAAAAGATTCTCTCTAGGAAAATATCTCATCTGGGAAAACAGAGGAAAAAAGTTCCATTGTTATCATGAGTTTATATTCATGAGTTAAGCTAAGCATATACTTGCTATTTTTTCTCAGTCAGGACTCCTGGCCTTTTGATTTATGTGAAGTATACACAATGCAAAGGCAAAGAAAAAGAAAAGGTACTCTAAAAAACAGATCTGTTATAATTTATATCAATTTATGATGTACTTACTCCAATTAGGTTCATTAAGCCCCAATACAACTGAAGTCAAGGTAATATTGCACTGGAATGAATTTTTTTAACTGACTTAAAGAAAAAGTTTCTGAATATGTGATTCAGTATTAGCACCTGACTGCAAAAATATCTTTCCTGCTCCTAAAGAAAAATAAGTATTTTGATCCCAGTAATGACTTCCTATTTTGTCTATTACATACATTCAATGAGGCACAATATTTATTAATTTCATTTTATGCATTTTTTGTGTATTTATGAGAATTTTTTAATGGGTTTATTCCACATTAAGTGGAATCTTCCATGTATGTGCTTTTTCATGTTGTACATGAAATGCACCTTCATTTTCCATTATTAAACTGCAGCAAGAATACTGAGACACCAGGATATCAGAAGAAAAGAAATTAAGAGCATAAATGGCTGCATTTTGGGAGACCGTGTGCAGTGTTATGAAACCCCAATGCACCATGTTTCCTAACAATAAGAAAACTTCTGTTGGAAAACATGATTAAAAGATTCAATTCAGACTGAGCAATATTACGCTATGCCCACAGTTTTGATAGATTACATAGAACTAGTCATTCAAGACTTCTGTTCACATCCAGTGGTTGTATTTTTCTCCTAATTATTTAGTAGACTGCTAATTTCTCGTGTTTTATTCAATTAGTTGCTTTACCAGCCTTGTCTAGATGTGACTTTTGCAAAATTACATTCTCACTCCCCCAGTCTGGGGATCAACACCCCGTAACTTGCCCTATCTCTGCCCCAATTTCCCTGTATGTTGCCTCTCTGAGGGCTTTGACTCCTTGCCCAGATTTGTGGATCTCCAACAGCCTGACTGCTCTGGACATGCTGTGGAGGTGTCCCAACCCTGGATGCATCCACAGCTCTTGTGCAGACCACCAAAGAAGCACGTACGCACGGAGCTCAGGACTCATTGGCCCCGCAGCACGCATGCTGAAATGGGGCTCTGTGCATGCACTCAAAATCTCCTGGGCTCCACAAGATCTGGGCTTAATGGAACATGTGCAGCAGGCCTGACTTTTCTCACAAACAGGTTATCTGTATTTCATGTGTGCAGTTGCTCTGAGGTATCCCAGATGCATCAATTTCCCTGCGTTTGCATTATCTGGGCAGAAATTTTGGGCAGAAATATGGGAATCCTGCCTTTAATACGAGCAGCACTAGGGGAAAAGGAAATGAGAATGACACTACATTAGCATGCAGTATACTTACACTAAATTGGCTGTTGTAATTTGAGCTGAAGTCATTATTCCTGTACTGGCTGGGCATCACTTTATGTATTATAATGTTATTTTAATTCTGCAGGTTATATCAGCTCGGTTTTTTCCTCCACTTTCCAGCTGTGAGATATGTTGCAATTGGATTTTCATGCCATTCCCAGCTTTACACTCCTCTAAAGTGAGAGATTATTAAATGTATGCCCCCTTTCTAATTTCTAGGTACTTAGGCAAGGTGAAAGACAGCATAAACAGGAAATATAATTTGTACTTCCTTATTAATACTGTATCTCTGCTATCATTTGTCACCTCCTTTGTTACTGTAAGTGTTGTACAGAATCTCATTAGTGGTCATGCTTTCTGGTTTCTGTTCTCTGTTTTAAATCTGTTTCTCATTTCCTGGCTGTTAGTTTTTGCTTGAGGGTTGCTTTAATTTATGGTATTGCCATTCTGGCTCCTATTTGTGGTATGAGATGATGGTCTGTGTGCATTTCTAACAATTCTTGTAGCTTTCCATGTTCATGTAATTCTTTCTTTCAAGTACTCCCAAGTTCATGTTATTTTTGCATAATGTCATTGCTGTCTGGATAAAAATGATTGCACTTTAAGCATCAGTAAAGACAATTATCATCTGATGTAGATTATTTTGAAGTTTGCATTTTAGATGGAATTTTTTGACTCGGCTTTTTCCATGCTGGCAAATGAGCAATTAAACAGCTGCACAGATGTTACTGAGGGTCTTTCACGAGTGTTTCATTGCAATCTATGGGCAGTGCTTTTGCAGTGAGAGATCAGAACTTTAAGGTTCAGCTTGGGCAAAGGAAATAAATGACTTTTTTCTATGACATCCAGAAATAGAATGTTTACCATGAAATAAGAGAAAATATTTTAATAAATTTGCCCAAACTTTCTTTTTGTCTCTGGTTATTATAGTTCAGTAGCAGTCTGTGTATGAGGACTGTCAATCTCTAACATTAACTAACCATAAATTCCTCTTCCCAAGCACAAAAGTGTCTTGAGGGACGAGGTCTTGTAAAACACTGACTGGGGAAGAAGTATTTCCTATTTGGCTTCCCCACTTTTGGGGCTTATATTCACATGATCATATTTTATGCCATAATCACAGGGGATGACAATATATTCCAGTTTAATTCTCTGAATACACAGATTTAAAAGCTCTAGATGTAAGAAGCATGCACTATTTGTTAGACTTCAGTAATTTGCAGACGCTGACAAGTCTGGAGTTTTTTTTAATTTCTTCATGGGTTTAAGAAAATTGTGTTTCTGTCCCAGTTTACAGAGTGAAGTTCATTAATTTAGTGTTTCCTAGTACATGTACAATTACCGTGGCTGTTTTCTTAGGCAACACAAAAGCCGTCAGAATTTGCATCCCAGATGTATTTCCATAGAGAAGCATCTGAAATCAGCAAATTCAGGTAACAATATTGAGAGCATTACAGTTAAAATCTAAAATTTGTCTCATAAGCAACCTGAAAAGAATGATACATAGCACCCTTTTAAGATTGATGTCTGAGATCATGCAATATACATATTTAAGTAAATTTGATACGACCTTAGCTTTGATGATGTTGAGATGAGGTAATGTTGTGCTGCTTTTATTTGGACCTTTAAGCACTTCTGCTGAGAAATATTACTTCAGTTGACTGGTCCAGGAAGCAGATAGTTTTTCTGGTGTTTTATTGGCTTTGTGAGCATCAATAGGATAAACTTGCATCGGTTTTGGATATGATTGAATAATTATTTTAGGCTTTATTTAGTTATCAAATATTTCCTCCTCCTTGATGTTAATTTCCGGTTTTATTAATTTTTTCTCAGGACCAGTATTTTCCAACTTAAAGAACTAATCCACTGTTTGCCTGAGCTTCTGTTCCTTTCACTTGAGTCTGAATAAAATATTTTGCTCCTTTACACTGTCTGAGGTAAATATGGGACCAGGGGAATACAAGAGATATTCCCCCTTGTAGTGGGTTTGGTTCACCATCCGAGTCATGGTAACAATCCCTTCTCTTTCAGGGCAGAAACTTGAACCTGGCAATCAGAAGTTACCAATGGGGAAATCACCACAGAAAAAGATGCCACAAATTTTAATTATGATGATATTATCTAAATCACAAATTTTCTCGGAAGACAAAATTTTGTGTGGTCATGTGCTTGTTTGGGTTTTTTTCCCCTGGAGATTACTTCCCTATGTTTACCATAAAACAAGCAAATAAAAATCTTACAAGAGAATGCCAACATGAGAAGCATCATCCTGATTGTTTTAAAATTGATAAACTGGAAAACTTATGCAATGAGCAAAGTCTGGCTTCTTTGGCAATAGTGGAAGTGTTCAGCATTTATCTATTTTAGAGGAGCTGATGAAGATCCTGGGTGGAATCCTGATCTTCCTGATGCCAGTGGAAATGGGATATTGAAGTATGGTTCCATTATCTATTGAGATAAATTACTACTTCATGCATTAATGTTTGGTTTAGAAACTGATGTGGCTAATTAGAAACTTCATGTCATAATCATCTATGGAGAGCCACAGATGAGCAAGTGTCAATTTTTTAGAATCAAAAATCTAAAAATTTTAGATCACGCAAGCCTAGGCTGTGTTCAGATCATTGTAGCTAGGCAGCTCCTCAAACAAAACCTGGCAAATTCAATTTTGTTAACAAATGATTTTACACCAAAATAATCTACAAAACATTGAGACCTCAACCTTCTTTTGACTTCAATGTTCACTGGCTTTGGGCATTTCACATACTCAGACCAACACAATCCAATTAAGTAATCCTTTTTTTTACATTATTTGATAATTTTCTAAATGAGGAGGAAACAGAACAATATTATGAAATTCATGGGAATACAAGTGCAAAGGCATAAAGGTATTTAATTAAAAATGAGAAAAAAAAGAGATTCCCTTGCTGACACTCTCTCTTTGGACTTGCACAGCTAAGAAAATTTGCTGCATGAGATGGCAGACCATAGTGAAAGCTTCTAATGGGAAATCCTGGAAACCTTCAATGCTGGAATTGTCTGCAGCAGTGCTTGGACAGTCTGACAGCAGGCACTCAGTACAGAAAGGAAAAATTTACTCCAGAAGTCATGAAAAGGTTCTCAGAGCATAATGGAGTTACTGACCAAAGGAAATATTCCATTCATATGCACTCTTCCGGGGGTTGTTTCTCCTGGCTTGAAATGTTTTATTGCAGGTATCTGGCAATTCTGTTGTAATGAGAGTGATATAGTGCTGAAGAAAAAAAAAAAAAAAGATGACAATATACTAAAAATCTTGAGTGGAACTGTGAGATACAAAGCAGTTAAAAGTAAAGAAATAATCTCAGGTTTATTTTCAAAGTCCACTAAAAATTCTGACATTAAACTATCGGCAAGAGAATTCAGATTAATTTCTGCTATGGATACTCTCAGAGTGTGACCTCTCTTTTCAATTTCTTTTTTTTTTAGGAACTACTGAACATTTGCTTCTGCTGACTTTAAACAGAAGCCTTGGGGACTCCATGCTGTTAAGAATGAGGCCTGTGATCATCAGCTGAAGGACCTGTTCATAAAAGGGATTCTTATCCCCTGAGTCCCAGGCCTCCTAGAGTCTTATCCTAGAGTCCTAGGGCCTCTTTGCATGGGGCTTTTCTTCAAGAGAAAGGAAATAGATGAGAAAAGAGACAGTCCAGATGCTAAATTTTTACTACTTCATCAGTCTCTGGCTAGACTTGATGGTTTCCATGACCATTATTCTGATCTCTTCTTTCCAGCCTTTCTCTTGTCTCCACCACCTGAGACAAATCCTGTATCTGACTTTTTGTTCTCTTCCTCACTTTCTTGTCTTTCTTACCAGTCTTTTCCCATGCATTTCACTTAACATTTCTCTAATAATTATTCTGCTTCTTCCCAATCCGTTTCTGCCCCTCTGCCAAGATTAAAGGAGGGGAAAATGCCTAGCAATACCTCACATACCCTGGGAACTATGATTATATTTGCTGTTGCTCATTGCTGGCTGTTCTGGACAAAGGGATGGGCAGAATCCAACCTTACATCCATTGGGTTACCATGGACTGGAGTCCTGCTGGAGAGGCACGTATCCAGCTAGCTGTTGACATCCTGCCTAGCACAAAGACAGTCACACACACAGTTGGTTGCTCATTAGGTCCTATCACAACAACCGTAGCTAATATCATAGTGAATCAGTTGACCGTAATTTTTTGGCATCTATAGCCGGCAAGATGAGTGCATTCAAAATTCATAAAATTAATTATTACATTGCTCTGTGATTACTTTGTATTTGTAATTTCTTTATAAGACACGAAGATTTAAATAATCCATTTAGTCACCCTTGTTCCATATCAATTCAGTATTTGGTTAGACTCTGGGCAGGCTACAATGTTAGGGTCATTTTAACTCTTGTTTTCATTAACCATTATTATATGTGGTCCTGAAGTGTATGCAAATGAAGGGTAGTATGAATTTGTCAGAATTATTGTAACTTCATTCCATTTGTCAGGCATAGTTGGATCCTCTCTAGTTCATTGTTTTGGGAAGGCTGTTCTTCACTTGTCTGTTTAATTTCATTTTGCATGCAGGGCTGGTGGTTTCTGCACTGTAGTCTGTGCTTCCCATGGGGGTTTTGTTTGCTCATGGAATTACCCCTGATGATAACACCACACTTCAGGCCTGCCTGGGTATTCCTTTGTGTCATTGTGCACGACCCATGTGTATACCCTATATCACTACATCCCTTTAAGAAAATAGTATTATTTATTACCACAATGACTAAAATTCACTATGCAAGTTGAGGGGCAGAAAATATTCTCTCTCTCCAGAGAATGCCAGTCTCCTTGGATATCAGATTTGATACAGAATGAAGAAAATCTCAATGGATTATTTTTTTATTCCTTTTTACATAAATACATGATAAAGAGAAACATTAATTAGGGAAACATGGTTTTTCCTTATAGCTGCACAAAAATACTAGAAATAACTAGGCAGTTTTGTGTTTTATTATACTCACAGAAATTTTTATATGGCTTACTGATTAATAGGCTACAGAGAGGCTGATGATAGCACAATGACGCTTAGTCTGTAATGGTAGTTTATGTGCTTCCCCCAGCTCTTCCTCATTGCTGGGTTGATTAAATAGAAGAAAAACTATGGATTTTACCTGTTTACACTGCTTCAGGTATTTCTTCTCCTCCTTCTCTTCCCCATCTCCTGACAGAAAATGGTAAGTCAACACTAAGCAAAGAGGTAATGGTGGCAGAAATGTCAATGCACCTGACTTTTTGGTGACAGACCTCAAATGCTCTATTTTTCTTTCAGGTTTTCACAATGATAAAATTCACTGATTCTCCTAATGTCCTTATACAGACAGGAGTTAAAGTAGAGTGATACATTTCTCTATATGCTTGTCCCCAATAGTTGGGAAAGAGAAGTAAAATTCCCTAATCCAAAAGATTTTAAAGGAAAAAATGGAAAGGAGAACAGGGTGTGAGTTTGAAGATATCTATCAAAGCAGCAGGAAAAGCAGCAAGGAAAGCAGGGAAGAACTCCTTTGCTGTCTGGGGATTTCCTTCATTTCCTGGTCTGCCCTGTGATGAAGGATTTCTGCTGCCTGGCCAGGCAGACACTGTACACAAGTGCAGCAAGGGAAGAGAGAGTCTTTCCTTTCTCCACAATCTCTTCAGGAATCCAGATCCTATCAGGACCCTTCTGGTACTCTCCAGAAAAAGGTTGGCTTTTTTTTAACCCCCCCCTTCAAGATTATTTAAAATTTCTACCGTGTGAGTTGACAAATTTTAACATAAATTATGTAACCAGTGACTGACAGTTTTTATTACTAAAATAAAGAGACCCAAACAAGCTTGTTCATTTTGCTTTAAGATATCCAAGTTTTAAACAATCAGTGTTTCATAAGCCCTTAATGGACCAGGTCAAAAAAGCTTTATGCACTCAACAGTCTTCCATTAAGGTAGTATTTATCTACTGTTTCCACCTTCAGAGTTTTATGCATTAAGAAAAACGTTTTCCATAAGTCAGACCTGTTTCCTTCTGGAGTGCAATATGGTTCAAAGTTTTATAATCCAGTACACGTTCATATAAGAAATTCCATTTTGAAGCAAATCAGAAGTCTAAATTTCTTGATTTTCAATGTGCTTATCATGAATATCATAGGTAGTCTGATACAGATTCACTTTCACTCTCATAGGGTTCCAGACTGAAGCCTGATAGGTTGTTTTCAGGTTTGTTTGTTTGTCAGTAGAGGGTATGGGTTTCTTCATCTAAAATGAAGCAAATAGCAGGTAACACTATTACCTTTTTCTTCAACACTTCACACATACCTCTTAGCTTGAGTGATAATGTGTTTAAATAAAGAGTTTAAAATATCTGAAGAACAGATACTCAGCTTTTACTGAAATTCACTGATATTTGGCTTTCTGCCTTTGAAAATTGTTCCTCTCATACTTTATGATTTGAATGAGAGATTTTATTAGAAGGAAAAGCAACACCCCAAACACAAACACTGTACAAACCTTCCTAGCTTGCCGCCAGTTGATCTTATTCCAACCATACCATTTCCAGCCTTTCTCCAAGCTAAAAGGAAGGAAAAAATAGGTCTCGCGATACAGACAAATGTTGGTAAATGGAGGCTGTTCCAGTGCAAAACAGCATTAATTTAACCTAACTTTAGGCATGTAGAAATGCTTTGTGTGCTCCACTGTATCAAAGAAAGAAGAGCATCTTCTGGACAATCCATCAGAGCGGTGCAAGAGCAGCTTGTCCTGAGGACTTGGTGTGATGCATTTTAGGACAGGGCAAGCCTGAGTCTAAACAAGAACCAATTTGCTGCTGGGTGCTCTAGATGCACACTTGGAAGGCAGGTTCCAGCTCTGCCTCATCAGGGGCCACTGCCTATGGCTGCACCACAAGGCCAACCAAAGGTGACCAAAATTTCTCAAGGGCCTCCCTGACATTGTGCTAACGTGGGGTGAATTACCCCACAGGAACTTTTCTGCTTCCATTTTTATATATTTCTATATATATTATATAGTTTTAGATAAAATTAGATGTAAAATCAGTATCTGAAGTGTGAAAGCCATTCCCAAATATGACTCCAATGAAGTTCGTCTTCTGCACAAGTATGTCTTGAACCTAAAGAGCTTGAGAAGTACCCCTTTGTCCCTCTCTGAATTTCAGATATAAATTGCAGATTGTCAAATGAATAGCAAAGGCCCACATCCAGCAGCCAAATCAGCTGCCCAAACTGTTAACTGAGCCATGCAATGAGCTCTAAAATTATTGCTTCTGTCCTAGGG
The DNA here is from genome assembly GCA_013399455.1 of Anthoscopus minutus. Taxonomy (NCBI): domain Eukaryota; kingdom Metazoa; phylum Chordata; class Aves; order Passeriformes; family Paridae; genus Anthoscopus; species Anthoscopus minutus. The sequence goes on along the minus strand of VWYI01043628.1, from coordinate 30,192 downwards.
CACAGGGACTTGCACAGAGAGGAAGAGCAGAGCCTCTCATTCTCAGAGGGCACAATAGCCAAAAGAAGCATTGGGGAGGTTTTCATCTTCTCTGAGTTTAAAAATAAAGAACTACAATACAATAACTGCTGAACAAGACTCAAATGTTCAAAGTTCAGCCCTCACTGTGTATACCTGCAGTTTTTGGAATAGCAGAGGATCTAATTTTTCTTCTTTTGTGCAATAACTAGTTAGGTTATTTCAATTTTATCATTCTCATTGTGGCTTTTTGATTTTAGTGTATTTCCTCTTTGAATATGAGACATAAAGATTACTTCTAATATTATCAAGATGAATTGTCTGTCTTACCAACAGGTGAGCTGAGATATTTATGCTAAAGGTTCTCTTTGTAACCTTTCTCCTCTAAGAAATCCTAGTCTGAAAGGTGAAAGAGTGTTTTGTACAAGTCTTGCTTCACCTTCTTAATTATTTTTAATTTTTCCTCTCTCCATTCCTCTTCTTCCCAGTGCTGAAACATTTTTAATGCATCCAAAATCTTCCCAAGCCAAGAAATTTACTTAAAGCAAAAAGCAAAAAAGAGAGTGAAGGAAAGTGTTCTAAAAAGTAACCTCTCCTGTGCTGCTCAGTAAGCTGAAAGTTTAGAGAGTGAAGGCATAGTTTAAGTACTAAAGGAAACTTAAGATCCTAATTACTGAATTATAAAACCATTGTATTTTAAAGTACAGTGGATACAAAGGAGGAGGAGCTGCCAGTAGGATCATATATAAAACTAAAACAAATAAGAATGTGTCCTGGTTTAGGACAAATTTGAGAGGAAACCTCCAAATGGGGTCTCTCCAGGAAAAAAAAAACTGCCCCGCCCCCAACTGGTTCAGGAAAAAATTTCCTTGAAGGAAAGTGGAAAAGCTGTTTATTTAACAAGCAAAATATCCACAAGCATAAAAATGGAATAATATTAAACAATGAAACCTCTCGCTGTTCAAAGAGATGGCAAATCCAGGAAAGTCCTTGCTGTGAGGTGCAGCTCGGCTCGCTCAGTCTCTTATCAATCTCTCAGGCGCCGGAGAGTGCCGAGGCCCAGGCCCTGGTGGGCCACAGGCGCGAGCTCCTGGGGTGTGCTGGGTTTTCAGTCCAGAGCGGGTTTGAACAGATCCAAGGAAAAAAAGGAAAAAAACCATAGTCCAGGGAACTTCCCTGCCCCAGCTAGCTAAAAACTAACTAAAAGCAAAGGAGTGCTCTGTCCCACTGTCTGTCCGTGCTGCAGGCAACACAGTCCGGAGAGAGCTGTGGGGGAGTGAGAGCTGTTTCTGAAAACAAACTGCGCGCTTCTTCTTTCTCCTCTTCGCTCTCAGAACCAGTCTTAAAGGTGCAGAACTTAATATATAACATAAACAGAACACACGATTTGGGGATACAGGCATCATACAGTCACCCCAGGACAGAATGCATTTTGCAGAATCAGGATATAAAACTTTTCTTTCACTTGTATCAACACAGAGAGTCTGAGGATTCATTGCCCTCTCTTGCTTTTACATTCAGTTGCATTTAATCTTATGCTAAAGGTGCTACACTTGGTATTTACAGACTAAACCAAGAATTTGTCCGCATCCTTTTTCAGTTGCATTTAACTTCCTTAATACTCACTTCACAGACTGACATTATGCATGCAAAGTCTTAGAAAAGCTATTTTGACAGTTCCCTTAATAGGCTCTAATATGAAAACGTGGGTTTTTCAAGGAAAATAAGCTCTAGAAACTAAAAAAGGGCTTGATGAGCACCTGTAACCAACACCCAGCTAATTCAGTGTTTCAGTTGTGAGGCTTGTACTTAAACCTACATCTTCTGACTTCATGTCAAGTTCAGTTGAAGTCAATTCTGTCCCTGTCCTACCAGCTGACTAAACATGTATGACCTTAAGCAAAGTGATCATCATTGCACACAAACCACCCTCTTTTTTATATGTCAAAGTGACATTCATCCAAAGTAATTTAAAATCCATTTTAAGGAATACTGAGATTTTTCAGATCCCATATTAAATTCTATGAGGTGCTAGTTCACCTTCAAAGGCAAATATGCAGAGGTGTTTGCTTGAGAGAAACTGTTCAGAGGAAGTCTGAGAAGAAAAAATGCCTTCTGCTTCTTCTTTTTAGGAAAAAGGAAGGAGTAAGAGATTCCCAGGGTCGTTTGCTGTGAGAAAGGAAGAAAATCCTTCAAATCTTCTTCCTCTCCTGGTTTTCTCTTCATAAGAATTTGTTTTACTTTTGTGAGTAAATCCCTACAAACTAGTTTGGTCTTTTTAACATAAGCTGGGTGTCAATTAAATCCCAGACTTTTACAGAAACTTTATTCACTGTTGAAAGTTCAAGCCTTTCTCAAAGATTTTTTTTTTCCTTTCTTATTAGTAAACGCATTTTTCCTTGTTCAAACATCCACTGGAACTTTGAGTGTGTCTCTTTTCAGACAATGAATGCTAAAAAATCAGCAATAAATTATACTTATTGAGCTTTGAAATTTTGTATGTTATGCAATGTTCTTTCTATATGGAATTTTCAACTGTTGGATAAATGCAGATTTACTTTCAGGGATAATTTTCTGTCACTAATGTTTCTGCTAGTTATCATGCAGATTTATCAAAAATGAACGTTTGTGAAAAATCTTTACTTTCTTGATGCTTGATATTTCTCTGATGTCAAAATCACTGCAGCAGCTGCAAACTGTGTGAGCTTCCAAAGTCATCTTCCACTCTTGCACATTGGTTCTGAGAGATTTGGACCTCAAGAATGTGAAATTGTCCATGCTATTAGAAGGTAGTAAGATAAAAGGTTTGCAGGTTTTATATGGGCAAAAAAAATTTTTGTAAAATTGATATATACAATTTTTTAATGAGGAACAAAATTTTGTGATTGCAGTAGTGAGAGAAAACTAAATTTTAAAGCAAATATGCTGCCATTTCAATCCCCTTTGACCCATACTGCTCAGTAATATCACTGAATGTTAATTTTGAACAGTAGGATTAATTGCCTTGCTGCATCCATGCTAGAATTATTTTTAGATAAATGAAAGATGGTTTGAATTAGAGAAACTGGATCTAGAATGGACTTTAATGAGCAAAAGTGTTGATGGATTTAGCCAAGATTTTGTTTTGGACTATTAGAGAGAAAGGACATTTGTGATGCTATCATTAAGGGCCTGCTGTACTTTCCCAGATGCTGAAGAAGCTGCATTTGGAGACAAAAACCAGCTCAGGGTTCTGGAACTGTTGCTGCTGGAGGCCTGAGAGTGTCTTCGCTCATTATCCCAGGGGTCTCATGAGAGGTCAGTGGCACTCAGGACTCTCTGAGCAACTCTTATTTTGCTCCAGCTTTACTTTCTCTTACTCAGGGAATGGGTCCCTCCTTGGAGGAAGGCAAGGCTGTGGAACTCTGCAGTTCTTCACTCCACTTTCTGTGGTCCAACAAGTTCACTCTGACAGCAGCCTGGGTCAGTGTAATACCATGATCCAGAGGCAGCAAGCCTTGAGTGGAGAGCCAAAGAAAATGTGACCTAGAGATCACTGAGAAAAAAACCAACTTTGAAGGCTTCTCCTCAGTTTTCAGAATCAGAAGATACTTCAGAAGCAATGAAAAAGTACATGTTTGGAAAAAAATCATGTAAAACCTGAAACACAAAATCTCACTTTAAAAACCTTTTTGTGTTTTACAGAACAAGTTGCCTTGAAATAGCTCCTCTTAAAAAAAAAAAAAAAAAAAAAAAAAAAAAAAAGGGTATTTGGCTTTTTGGGGATTNTACTTTCAGGGATAATTTTCTGCTTTTAATATAGCTAACCTGCTTTTCAATCTGTTATTTCCAGTCCCTTTAATTCTGGTGATCTCAGCAAACAGGCATTCTCTGTGCTCCATCCACATCATTTTTATTCTTTTTCATTTCTTACCCCCTCAGATTAACTAGTGGAATGGATAACATGAGCATTCCCTGAATGCTTCAGGACTAGATAAATTCAACATACATACACCTGCTTATGTTCTTTCTATATGGAATTTTCAACTGTTGGATAAATGCAGATTTACTTTCAGGGATAATTTTCTGCTTTTAATATAGCTAACCTGCTTTTCAATCTGTTATTTCCAGTCCCTTTAATTCCGGTGATCTCAGCAAACAGGCATTCTCTGTGCTCCATCCACATCATTTTTATTCTTTTTCATTTCTTACCCCCTCAGATTAACTAGTGGAATGGATAACATGAGCATTCCCTGAATGCTTCAGGACTAGATTAATTCAACATACATACACACACACTGGCAGGTTGCTCTAATTTCCCAGCCACTAGAAAAGTTATTGCAGAGCTGTTCAGTTTTTGGGTTGTCACCAATGAAAATGAATTGCCCCTTTGGCCCTTTGTCTCACAGCATTACAAGCCAAACCTGCACATATCAGGGTTTTCCTCTGGATAAGTTGCTAAGAGATTTCTCCATTATGAATTGGGTTTTATTTGGACTCTTATTTGAATTCTCTCTCCTACATCTTCTTCTGTGAAGACTAATCAATACAGTGAAATGATTTATTTGTAGCACATTAGTTATTCTTGAGTTTTATTCTTGCTTACACATCTGGATGCTGGAGATCATTACAAGACAGACACAGTAAAATCTTTAAATGTAATAAAGCACAAGCATTTCCTTTAAGCTGGTTACATAGCAAAAATGCAGGTTTTAAGGACCTTAATATCTCAGTTTGGTTTGTAACATTAAAAATAGCTATATCACATTCTCTTCCTTTGATTCATGATCTGGTCTGTTGCTAAGAAACCCTTCCTCAGGTGGCTTTGAACTTCCTCAGCATTTCCATTTGTGGCTGTACTACCTTGTCCAGCCATAGGATCCTGCTGCTGCCTCGCTGGAATTTATATTCCTTGCTGAAAGTGGTGCAGCCATTGTGCAGATAAGAAGCTATTCATTGGTGTGTCAAAGCATTATGCTTTGATCTTCAATTTTTCTTGTCTCATGGTTTTTAAGTGTATGATTTAAGGTTTTATGTGGAGGAGAAGGGTGCACAAGACAGAGCCAGTCATTAAATACTCTGATCTCTTCTGGACCCTCCCTTTTTTTATGGCTTGGGCTTGTGCCATAAACAAATGAGCCTCTTCATATCCCCGACCATGTGCCTGCCATGGAGCTATCAGAGACTCCAACATGACAGTCTATTTCCTTGCTGCAAATCAAAATGTTTGGAGAGGGCTTTTCCTTCCTCTTTTCCATGCTTCAAATAAAGCATGTCTCATGATAGTGGCACGGACCCAAAGAGCAGCCTTACTGTTGGAGGGAACGGTTCCTTTTAAACATTGTTCCACAGAATTTAAGTGCACTGTGTTCGAACTGGTTCCTGTTGATTGACAGCCTCAGAAATAGGTTATGCTGAACTCTGCACTCTTACCTGCACATGGAATACTACATAAAGTAACCTATATGCATACTCATATGCACTTAAGTGAATGCACAGAGTGTTTATTCAATCAGAAAGCACATTCATTGTGTATGTGATGCCATCATTGCTTTAATCATCACTTTTTTATCAATTTTAGCATCTGATAAACATTGCGAAGCTCAGCACATATTAAACCAGAAATAACTCTGAGGGAATATTTATGAATTGTCAAGTTAGAGTTTGTTTTTCAAGTTAGTGAACTTCAAATCAGTTCCAAAAAAAAAAAGCAGTCATGAAGGAAAAGCTCTCCACTAGGAAAAATTAAGTCAGCCAGCAACTAGAGAATAAATTCATAGGAAAAATAAATCTGATTATTATATTATGAAGTTGCCTTATTTGCTGTGTTTGTGTTCTGAGATTTTCCTATTTCCTTCTCCTTTGTCTCAATAAATGTCTTTTCTTCTAGCGTTTTATACTTTAATATGAATGTATATTTATATTGCCGCATTTCTGGCAGAATCATACCTGCATCTGAGAATTAACATTTGCATATCTTGTATTTGTTCATATTAGATCACAGTCTCAACAGGTGGAAAATGCCATGTCTTCTTTAACTTCAAGGGAACTGTGCGAGGTGATTTTTTTTCCATTGTTCCATTTCAGCTGAGTTTTGAGTCCTTCCAGAATACATACCAATCTGTGAACATGGTTTCCAAAAGTACAAAAAAGGAAATCATCATTTTTCAAAAACCTGTAGATTTCTGAACAGGCCAAAAATATCTTAGAACTGTAAACCCTAATAGTCTCTGCTCTTCCAAACTATGTTATACAACTTTGTTTGCTGCATGACAGTTCTTTGTCTGAAAGGTTAGGGCAGGCTTTAAAATGTGTTTAGATTGCCATATTGTGTTTTTATTTTCAGAGGGATAATGTGGGTAAAGAAAAGAAACTGAAGTGTAGAACAAAGTTAGCTGGGATTTTCTGTCATCTTGGGGTGTTTGGTGCAAATGTCTGATTTAAGGGTTGAATAACAGGAAAATATTTTGGGGTTGATCTAATAATTAGTACTAGGAAAAAGTCAAAATTGTGACATTAAGCCATGAAAGTCGCACTTTCTTCATTTGAAAAAAAACCTGTCGCCAAAGGTAATTCAGTATCTACAAACATTCAGATTAAAAGATGGCTGAAGTTTTAAAACTGAGATTTTCTCTTTGTTGAATAGCTAAAGAATATTATTTAAAGGATGGAAAAATCACTCAATCTGAGCAGTAGGTTAAGGCATTTACTTCAGCCAGAAAAACTATATCTGAAACCAAACTTTGTAAGAGATTTTTGGATATTGTTGCTCAGCTAATTATTTAGACTTCCCTCATGAATGTTAAATCTAAATGAATGTTATCCCAAAGCTTTTGAGATCATGAAAAAGATGGAAGTAGAGCAGAATCTGACTCAGCTTTTTGTATTTTCTCTACCAATCAAGAAGTTTGATAGAGCCAACAGTTCCTCTGTCACATTCTGTAGAGGTTTCTATTAAAAGAAAAATATTTAGCAAATACTTTTCTTCTTTAGCAGGGAAGAAATGTTTTACTGTACTCTCCAGCTATTGCTGAAGTATGTGCTAACATTATACTCTGCTTGATTATCTATTCACCATTTCTCAATAGGATTTTCTAAGACACAAACATAGTTGAGGCAGGAACACAAATCCGGAAATGACCTGGTCCAACTCCCTGCTCAGAGCAGGGTCAGCCAGACCAGGTTGCTTGGGAACATGTCCAGTCAAATTTTGAGAAACTCCAGGGGTGGAGACTCCACAGCTCCTCTGAGCAACCTCTACCAGTATTTGACAACCCTTGAGGTGGGTCTGCCTGAGATGGGGTCAATTTTTTCTTAGCAGCCCTCTCAGTGCTGGACTTTGCACTGGCAGCCAGAAAGGAGTTGAGAACCTGCCAGTGCATGGTCAGTGCTCCCACAGCATCAAGGCCATCAGACATTGCCTGATAACAGGAAGCAGAGAATGAATCTTTTGTTTGCTTTTGCTTCCATATATGGCCTTTGCTTTTACTGTATTAAACTGCCTTTCACTTGACTGACAAGTTCTTTTTCATGTAATTTTCTTCCCCTTATCTTGCTGAAGAAGGAAATGATAGAGTGAATTGGTGGGCCCCTGGCATCCCCCCAAGATCAAACTGCTGCACACTCATTCTGTAAAAGTGTTTTCTTTTGTTTCTTGAATTTTTCCAATTACTTCTTCTCTGGGGAGCTTAGTGACAGGACAGGGTTCTGGCTCCATCTTTTTTACATGCCCCATTAGTCATTTTTACACATTGATAAGATTTCCCTGAGTCTTCTCTCCTTCAGGCTGGGGAGTCCCAACTCTGTCTATACTCACTGTGACTCATCCCAGTCACCTTCTCGACTTTCATATGTTTAGAAATGGTTTCCAGGTGATTTGCTCCATCAGTTTCCCAAGGATCATGAGGAGGTTGACCAGTCTGTAGTGCTCTGGATGCTCTATCTGTCTCTTCTTGAAAATAGGAGTGATATTTGCTTTCCTCCAGTCTTCAGGAATTTCCCCCAGTTGCCACAATTTTTCACAGAGGACTGGCAGGGCAAATTGTGCCTGTTGAGACTGAGGTGGGCACATTGACCTTGCCAGTTTATAATTCAGCCTTTTTGATGTCCCCTGTCATACCATTTCCTGCCCCATTCAGAGGCAAGTCCACAGTTTCCCTGGTCATCCTTTTGCTGATGAAAGACCTGGGGGAGTCCTCCTTGTTGCTATTCCTTGCCAGGTTCCAGTCTAGTGGGGTGTGACTTCACTAAACCCATCCTGGCAAGGTCAGGCAATGTCTTTGTATTCCTGCCAGGTCACCTGATCTTGTTTCCACCTCAGTCGTTCCTTTTTATCTTTGGGTTTTGTCAGTAAAAAACATTGCTGACAATTCCTCATTCATCCATATGGACCTTTTGGCTCGGCTTCCTCCTGCACATGGAGATGCACCATTCTTGAGCTTGGAGAAGGTGGTACTTGGAAATCAAGAACTTCTTCTCTCCCCTTCTCTCCATATCCCATGGCATGCTTTGAAGTCAGCCCCAGTGCCTAGCCTCCTGAGGTCTGAGCTTGCAAAGATAATGTTTTGCCATTCTCCCTCCTCACAGGATTCAAAACTCTGGCATCTCATGGCCACTGCAGCAGATGTTGTCTCTGTGAGAAACCACTTCTGGTCTATTAAATAAGAAAGTAGGACACAAATCTGATCATCTCTGTGACAGATTATGTTTAAGTTTTTTTGAAAATGATTGTGATAGAGCCTTTGGTCTTTTAAAACTACGAGAATGAATCCTTTGAGATCAACACTATAATGTTTCTAGAATTTGGTTTTTATAAATTATTTCAAGACAGGAGGTAAGGGTGAATGGGGAGGAAATGGTTTCAAAGGAGTCATAAGGGAGGCATAAAAAAATCTGTATGTGAAGGCCAAATCATAGATCAGTCCTGTGTGGGCCAGCTCTCTACTCTCCACGGTCTTCACAGGGAAGAAATTATTCCAGTTACAGCTAGTTCCCACCCATTCTCTGCCTTAGTTCACAAAAGCCAGATTCCCAAGGAGTGTAACAGGAGAGCACAGGATTAGGACAAGACAAACAGGGAAACAGTGGCCTCTGCAGTCTTTTCCCAAACTGGGACCAAGTAAGATTCAGCCATTAACAGATCTATACAAAACTTATTTCAATTTTTTAACAGCTTAGAGAAAGAACAATCTGAGGAATATTCGAACTGATTTTGATGGAGATTTTGTTATAGAAGAACTGCTTTTCTTAAAAGATTTACTCAGACCTGCAAAAAAGGCGCAGTTTGCTTCTACTTACAACCTATTAAATATTCTTTGTATGGAGCACAACAATAATTCATATGTAGATGTAAGAATTTATGTTTAAAGTCTTCCTTGGTTTTGGTTTATGTAGCAGGCTCTTTATAGTACATTGACAAGCAATACTTAAGATAAAAGTTTTATTTCAAATCAGAAAGACTCTTGAGGACAGAAAGCAAAATTTTAAGTGGAGCATATAAAAATGATGCTAAAACAGTATTGATGCAGAAAAAAGTATTCTAGAGGATTTTTCAAGAACATTTTGCAAAGAGATAGGTCCATGAATGACTTTTTCTGGTTTGTTTTCATAACATTCTTGCCTAAAACAACATCAAAAGTGCTGGAAAAGCCCTGTAAAATCATTTAGCCTATTCTTCAAACCCTTGCCAGTGCAGCATTATTCCTCAGAGTGCATTCTCCACTCTCTTGTCCAAGCTCAACTGCATATGGCTCAAACAATGAGTTTCCACCACTTCTCTAAGGAGATGTTTCTGCACTATAATATATCACCTTGTTAGGAAATTTTGCTAAATGTTTCTTCAGTCATTTTTAATCCACTAATTTTATTGACATGCTACTGGATCACCATAACCAGCAGATCTTTCTCGATGTTTCTCTAGTCTTCAATTATTTATAGATAACCAGGGCACGCTATCTTTCCTTCTGGTCATCACTGACCTTAGGTAGCACGCCAGAGTTTTTATTTTTTTTCACTATTTTTACATGACAGTTTCTGTAGTTATTTTCATTTCTTTGCCTGTTCATTGACTTTCTTTGGTTTTCCCTCCCATTTCTGATATTGTAACATTTCACCTGGAATGGACTAGCATCAGATTTTAATTACAGCAATGAGTATTTCTGATTCGTTCAGTCAACTTTTCTTGTTCTTGCTTAAGAAGGTTCCTAAGACATTTATGATAAATCCTGAAATACTTAGACAGGTTGGCATTTTGTTTGCAAAATATTCTACGCTGTTGGCAGAAAGAAGGGTTATTATTAAAAATAAAATGCCATTTAATATTTTACATTTCATTATTTCACACTTCAAGTGACTTTAATTTTCTTTTGCAGGAGACATTAAAACTACGAATAAAACCTTCTTTCTACCTGGATCTAAAATGCTTCCTCCTCAATTATTTGTTCATTGTGCACAGCCGGTTCCACATGGGGATCCTTCCATGGTCTTTGTCAGGCCATGAGAGGTAAGAAGAAACCATATTAATACAGCAATAATTTGTTTCTTTTCTGTTTTACAATGTGCTGCGCTCTCAGGTGACACATTCAGAGACCCATACCTTGAAGGATGGCTCAAGGTTTCTCAGACATCTGTTTTTCCAAGGTCTTTTGCCTGTTCCAAAAATGAATTCTGCTGGAATCAGAATTCAGTAACCAATTTAACCAGGGCAAAATAATGGGCATGACTTACACTTTCATTGAGTGTTTTCATTCATCCCAAATCATATAAATGTGGTAACTATTAATGAATCTGTCCTCTAGATTTTTTTTTCAGCCACCATCCACTACAACTCTTATATGAAAGGCATTTTGTTCCTTTGTAGGAAGCTGTGAAAAGCTACCCCAATTTTAAACTAAATATACATTTGATTTTGGACTGCTTATGTGAAAAAAGTAATAACAAATTGAATGTTTCAAACATTCATATAAAAATGTACAAGCTACATGTAATTCCACATGTAGCTAATTCATTACTGAATTCTAAAAATGTGAGTTTTTTGCTTTTAATGAAGAGAAATATGGAAAGACAGAACCTTATTTTGTGCACATGGGTTAATCAAGTTGCCTAGTGAAAGATGTCCTGTCCACAGCAGGAGAGTTGGAATTAGATGATTTTTAAAGTCACTTCCAAGCTGTCTACCACATGATTCTATGAAATAGACACTTTCTTAAGCTTACAGGGCTTTTTAATAGATTTTTTATTATTTTTTTTTTTTTGTTTTCCAATGTAAAAAGCTGCACTGAAAAGAGAGGAGTCAAGAAAAGGAGAAGCAGCGACATGCCACTTCTCAGCAAAATGCTAAGAGATAACACTTGAATGATGGCATTTGGATGGAGAATGCATTCAGTTCTGTCTCATGTAACACTTGAAAACTTTGCCATGTGGTGATCACTAGGAAAGCTCAAGAGTCTTTGAGAAGGGAAACCTCAGTTATCTGATATGTGTGTTAGACCTTGCAATCCACAGAGACAATGCTTTCCATGTACTGAGTTTTCCTCTTGTTTCTGACTACTACCTTTCCTTTCATCAGTGTGTTCATAACGATACAGCTGCAGACTCACAATCTTGACTGAAAGATTTTTTTTGGGCAATATGGTCGTCTTTTGTTTTATTACAGTATTAAGTGCATATACATTGTTTATAAAAAGGAAAAAAGAGTTGAGAATCCTTAAACAGAACTGCTAATCACAGCTTTTTATATGTGTTTATTCAGAAATGCTAGGCCATTTCCACAGTAATTTAAATCTCTTACACCCTCACTAGTTTGAACAGAAAAGACAAGAGTGGAGTAATAAAAGAGAACTTGGAACATGTCTCCAGAAAAAATAATCCAGACCTGGCATTTGAAGCTATGCTATAAAACACTTGCTCAGTTAAGACTGACAAACTTCCTGAAGATTTACACTGTAAAATTTACAAAGAGAAAGAGATGCTAGAAACATAAGCAGATTGTCACAGCTGTCAGTCTCAAAAGCAGTATCACTGACACAGCCATTGAGAGATGTGTCAAAGTGAAGAACAGGTGAAAGAACAGCATCTGTGGTTTGACAAAGTATTTGACTAATCAAGCCAAAGATGGAAGCAATTTCAATTGCTGCTTGTTTTTATGATGCAGAAGATTTCTACAGATAATAAAGACCTAGAGCAGGCCCTATTTTTATTAGGCACTTTATGAAATTTAAGAGAGACTGAAAAGATAAGCCTCACTAATTGTGGATAATTGTTGGAAAGGAAAAAAATATGTCCCTGGAGTATTTGCTATCATGTTATGATTACCTGGGCTGAAGCATATTCATTTTGATAACTTGAACTCTGTGAATCCAGCTAAATCTACTACTCCACTGGAGTAAAAATTCCATGGGTTTTCTTAATGTTCTCCACTTCCATAAACCTCAGTGATAACAGTCAAGCTGACTTTTTTCTTATGGATTTACATAGGTTGGCGTCACCCTTTTCATCTCCTGTAGCTAAATAGAGTCAGTGAATTACCATTTCCAATGTCATAACAGTATGTAACCAACGATAATCTTTATATATTCTCCTTATCAATTATTCTGAGTTATTCTGCACTCTCCCCAGATTTTGAACAAGACTCTCATAAAAGCAGCAAGCTATGGAATATCTAGCTCTCAGAACTTTAAAAGAGATGATTGGAGTGCAATTATCTTCTGAAGATATGTGGGTGATGTGAAAGGAAATTACTCTGGGATTTAAATCCTGCTGTACATACTATTTTAAGGGAGTTATGAGTGACAAGGAGTCACAGTATTTGTTCTGTTCAAAGAAAAACAGTAGTGGCTTCACCTCAGTTTCATTATCTCTGGTTTCTAATGCAAAGAAGCATAGTTTTATCTAACATTTGAAGTTCTTAAAATTATTTTCTCATGTAATTGATCACTTTTTTTTTTGTACCACTGTAGGTTTGGGTTACTTTATCTTACACAAATGTTTATGGCTCTGCTTTGACTTCAGATAAACAAGCACCATTCCCAGTGAAGTCAAGGGAAGCTGCACTTGCATATTTGAGAGAGTGTTTGGGCCTTTAGACTTAGCAAAACCAAATATACTATAAATTAATTTTAAATTATGTTAACAGAGAACTAGCCTTTGCCCTGTGCAGCTGATTCTGTTTGTTCTGTATCTATCACTGACTTTTTCAGGAAATGCTTACAAGTGGAGTCACGTATCAAATCTGATTAGCTGAATCGTAACTATGAAAAATAACTGGCTTAGAATTAGGTAGCAGAGACTGAAAGTGCCTTAAGGAATTCAATCAAATTTATGCCCTTGTATGTGGAGAACAATTTCACTTTAAAATTTGTACCACATGTAATAAATCAAATTTAATTTTCAAAGATCCCTTTGTTTAGCACTGGGTTTAAATATAGCATAAGCTATTTCTCCCTCTACCTATAAAAAATGTAAATTATTCATGTTACCTGTGTTCAGTGACCTTTAGATGAACTTTCCCAAACCACAAATGACCTGCTACAGCACAAGTTCATTCCTAGGCTGTGTGCACAGTGTCTAAATTAATCATTCAAAGCTGCAATTACAGGTTATGTTACTTCCAGTTCAGCTGCAGCAGATGATTAGTTGGTAAATATGACATTTTGATTGGTCTGAGAAAAATCCTTAAAGTAAAGCTTTCTGATATTATAGAATGAAAAGCCTTATAAGTCATCTTTGTATGCCTTGGGCCAGATTGTCAGAAGAGTTCTGTGGTCCTCACTTCTGGTGTGTAGGATCTATTATAGTTGCTGTCTTAAGACTCTTGTTTTTCATAACACACAATACTAATACATTCCCAGAGGCTCAAATAATATTTTCCTACTGGCCATTTAACTCCTTAAAAGATATTTCTCTTTTATCACTGAAGTTTTTCAATGTTCACAACTAGTTCCTGAGAAAAATAAAGTAAAATCCCACCTGTGTTTGCCTTTTCTATGGAGCAAAAGGAAGCTTTTTCATTTTCATTGCTTTGACTTGCATGTATATGAAAAAAACTGCAGAGAGATTAAATTGGCAAAACTATGGATCTTTGCTGACTGGCTGAAGCTTCTGGAGGAGAGAAAGTACTACCAAACACAGATCTGATTGGTTGTTGCAGTTGCATTCAGGAAAAATACAAATTATTGTGAATTAATGACAAAAACCGAAGTTAGACTGTATAAAATTGGAAATCAGCCAGGGTAACTTATTGATTTTATTCTTGCAACCATTTCTCTTATTTCTATTTCTCAACCGTTTTACATGGTGTGGGCCCCCTTCTCTCTGCCTCAGTAGTTCAAGGTTGTGAGATATGAGTAGGACTGTGATCATAACCATGTTCTCAGCTTCTAGCCAATTGCAGCAACATTTCTCAGCAAATCTGCACCTCTCCTCTCATCTTCTTCTTTAGCTTCAGCTTTAGACAGCTCATCCTTTGACTTCCCCATATAGACTGGACCTTGTCCAGACCCCTGTAGATGGCACTCTGTTCTTCAGATGTCAAGTAGTATTTCAGTGCTCTAGTACTGATAATTTCTTTGCCATCTGCTTAGGAGACATTCCCTTTCCTTTTGGCTAAACCTTTTTTAGTCAGTGGGCTGCCTAAATTGACATCGACCATATGGAAAAATTATGAATGAATAAATTCCTTAAAAAGTGAAAAGTGACAGACATGAAAGGAATCAAACTGATGCATCCATCAGAAGCTAGTAAGAGATAAATCCTTCCTTGTTTGTCTTCCCTTTTCCTCTGAATATTAATATGTTTTTTTTAAAAGGCAGAAAAAAACAAAATAGAAAGGAGAAGAATCAACCCACACATCAAAACAAAACAGCCAGGGTAACTACAGGTTCCTGGGATCTGGCAAAAGATCCAACAGTTTCTACAGGCTTCTGGGGTCTGAATGGATGCCTGGAGCATTTTGTACTAATATATTTGGAAAATACACAAGTCACATAGGTGGCTCAATGAGTGTGAGCTGTATTGAGTACATTATAAATCCTTGTGCTCAGTCTGAGTTGTTAGGTTTTCTTATCCTGTAGGCTTTGGGGGTTCTAATAAGTGATGCAGATTGACTATGGCTTCAGAATTCTTTATAGGTGTCTCAGTCTTCCGTTAAAGCAAACCAATTTAATGAAGGCTGGGCATTTTTGCAAATGGTAGGATATTTGCTAACTTTTTTATTTGTGCAGTTAATTAGCATTAGATAAGCACAGCTAATTCAGTACAATTTTCAGTAGTAGGGTGATTGTCCTTATCATAAACCCATCTGGGTGACACATATATCACTTTGTCATAAGAGACACAAAGGGGTGGCTTGTAGATGTTATCCTTACTGATGATTCCAAGGTATGTAAAAAAAATTATATATGTATCTAAGGATCTAAGGATCACTGGATCCTTAGTATTAGATTTCAGAAACCACAGGCAATTCAAACAGCCCTCTGAGATTAGGGGATGTTTTTTTGTTCCTTAGGATATCCATTACTTTTCGGGTTTGTGTAGCTTCCCAAGGAACTATAAAATGAAACCAAAGGACCTACTAAGTCAAAAATATCGTATAAGTGCTGTCACAACTCACTTTAATTTGTTGTATAAAGTGCAGGGAGTGACTTATTCCAGCATTGGAAACTCTGATTTAAGATCTCAAAATTTAGAGCTATGTTTTTCCAAAGCCATCAGCATTTGACCCAAGACGTCTTCAGTTAAGAAAAGTCAGAGTGACAAACCTTAGCTACCTTCCTTGGATATCAGAAGTCAGGATCCTAATGTCTGTTTAGACAGGTGGCTCCATTTCCAGAAGTGCCAAGCAGCAAGCTTTGGACCACACTCCAGTACAGGGCTTTGATTTAACTGTTTGATTTTGACACTTCAAAGAGAGATAGAGGGACTTTTTTTGTGAGGATGTAGTGACGAGACAGGGGTAATTACTTCAAACTGAAAGCAAGTAGAGTTGGATTAGAGATTGGGAAAAAATGCTTCCCTGTAAGAGTGATAAGGCCCTGGCACAGATTGCCCAAAAATTTGTAGATGCCTCACCCCTGGGAGTGTCTGAGGCCAGGTTGGATGGAGCTCTGAGCAACCTAGTCTGGTGGAAGGTGTCCCTGCCCAAGGCAGGGGCTTTGTATGAGATGGTTTTTAAGGTCTCTTCCAACCTAAACCATTTTGTGATTCTATGAAGTTATCAGTGGAGCCGAAGTCAGCACCAGACACTGACAGTCCTGTCTTTCAGCCACTGCTTAGGGAGGGTCATGGGGCCATGCGGTTGCTTAGCCAAAACTGCAGCTGCAGACAGATGGAGCTGCTCTTGAGGAGCTGAGCCTGCTGGGAGGTAAAAAGCTGTAATACAAAGAGACTAGTAGTCAAGAAAAAAAAAAAAGATTACTACCGGAACACCTATTGATGAAATACTGTTAAAGGGATGCTGGCAGCATTTGAAAATTTTTCCCGGTTGTGTTTTTAATAACATTGGCCCAGAGAATGAGAATGTGTACTCTGAGTTGTAATAACACTGAGGAATGTACTAGACCACAGTCTGAGCACTGTAAAACCGTTGTTTTCACATTTTCCTAATAAAATGTCATGGCATTGTAAATCTGTTTTTATTCTATTTGTAATGGCAGAAATGTGTTTAGCATAAAATCAAACCCTATTTCAAACTGTAGGCCATAAGACAGTGACATAATTCACCCTCTTCAGGATCATGGTTTGCATCACTACAGTCTGAAGAAAAAATTGTAACATGGTGCTTAAAATTCCTTACTTTTAACATGCATTATAATACTAAGTGCATACTCAGGTCTGTACTGTCACAGCAGTTTGTGACAAAGTAAATCAGAATAGTATAAAGCAGTTAAATGACATGTGGAGTATAGTATGACTATCTGGAATAGTCGTGACAGAGGCTCGGTGTGAAATGGCAAACACAACTGACAAGTCGTGATTAAATGCACTCAAGTTTCAGTTCGTCAAGGATTCCTTTCCTCCAAAGTGCCAAACACTCAAGCACCTATTAATTAAATTCAAAATTATGCCTCAGTCTATAAAGCATGAGGTTGTAACAATTGAGTTCCCTCTAAACCAGATTATTTTATTTTGTGATAAAAGTATGTATGAGCACTGTACAGCAACATAAATGTGTGCAAATTTGCAAAGAAATTAAAGCAATTAGATGTATAAAAGCAGTCTTCAATTACTCAGTTGTATCAAAATTTCCCACATAGATAGAACATTCAGCGATAGAGCATACCAAGCAAAAAAAGCCCTGCAAACTCATTGTGAATTGCAACATAAATGTTGTTCTTTAATAACTTATGGCAAAGAAAGCTTTATAGAAAATAATGAGATTCACTGTCACATCCAAATAGAGGGTACCATGCAAAAAACTATTATTTTCTCATTTTCTAGTCCTCATGGTATGATGCCTGTGGCAAAAAATTGTAGGGCTTTGTGGATATAATGTAAACTATGAATGGGGCATTCTGTAATTGTAAAAAATAGAGCCACAAATGTCTGTATTAATAGACCATTTTGATCTATACACTTGATTTTTCACTTGAGAGGGCAGCAGCTTCATCTTATTCCACTTGAGAGGCCCAATCCCTTCATAGTAAGTACCCACTCCACTGAGGCACTGAATACCAAGTCAAGCACTCACTCTGTGGCTCTGCTGTTCCCTTCTGGGAACCACCTAAACCAATTTAAACAGAGAGGTGAAAGTGGGAGAATCATCCCAAAGACAAGAGGAAAAGACCAAACGCACTCGAAATCAAGAAAAGAGCAAGCTTGACTAGGTTCTGAGCTGAGGCAGCCTCTCATGTTTTCATTACCTTGTATTCATCTCCTACAGTTCTGCCAGAAGGATGATGCTGCAGGATTTTATTTAGAATAAGAGGAGCTGTGATGAGATTGCCTCAGTCCATTTAAGAAGCAGAACATACAAAATATGATTTAGGATGCAAACTGAGACATGCTATGGATACAAAATTTATGATAAAATTACATTACAGCTACTCAGTCTGAAAGGATCTATGTTTCTCCTTTGTAAAAAACATATTGTACCAGACTCTCAGTGGGGATACATTTTCAGAGCTCATTCACTTTCATAGAGCTACACATATATACACCAGCTGAGGATCTTGCCTAATATTGATTTTCTTCATAACATTTCAGCAAGGGATTAAATTCAGGATTAAATGCATATTTCCTCTCTTCCTGTTTATCTTGCATTCTCTGTGTGTTCTTAAAGTATCTATAGACAAATTAAACAGAGGTTATGCATTGATCAATACTAGAAAAGGAAAAAAAGTGAACAAATCTAGTCAGACAAGGTCAATCAAGATAGTAGCAGCTCTGAGTAATAAAACATGGGAGCACAAACATGTGAGAGACTTGTGAACATCTATGACTTCTAAAAGTCTGGGAATGTTTATCACAAACAATCTATAAAATTAGATATTTCACTGTGGAATGTCTCTAAGCAGAAAAAACAAAGAGCCAGATAGCCCCAGGATGAAGATTCCTAAAGAATAAATTCAGAATTTCTTGTAAAAGCAACTGAAAATGTATCCTTCAAAGTATGAGTGGGGTTTTTTTCAGTTTTTTCAGTCCTTATGTTATAAGCATATCCTGAAGATGTTTCAAAAGGGGACTAGGAAGCCAAGAAGCTACTGGAGAAGGCCCAGCAGAGACTACAAAGCTGATGAGGGGTCTGGAATACCTCTCTTATTAGAGGGACTGCAGAAGCTGGGCCTTGTGGGGATCTCATAATTGCACACAAATATCTCCAAGGTGGGTGCCAAGACGATGGTGCCAGACCCTTTTTAGAATACAAGAAGTTCCACATAAACATGAGGAAGAACTTCTTTACACTGAGGATGGCAGAACACTGGAGAAGCTGCCCAGGGAAGGTGTTGAAGTCACCCTCTCTGGAGATATTCCAAACCCACCTGGACACATTCTTGTGTCACCTGCTCCAGGTGACCCTGCCTTGGAGTAGATTATTTCCAGAGGGCCCTCCCAAACCAAACTATCCTGTGATTCTGTGAAATCTACTTCTCTAACTCAAGCACCTTGTAGAAGTCATTCATTATTCTATTAAATCACTGGGGGTCTGCCATAGGTAAATTCAGATAACTGCTTGGGAATAGAGTACCCATGTGAGCGCTTGAAATAACAGTTTTAGAAAAACATCTATATCAAACATCTCACAAATACCTATAACTACTTGCAAATTAAACAAGGTAGCCTAAATTCCCAATAAACTTCCAACATCTCCCTGGATATGCTGCAGGTTTGGGCCTTTCATCATTCACTAGAGTAGCTTAGCGAGCATTTAAAAAGAAGATGTACAATATGGGGTATGATTCAGGTAGGGAATTTATCCCATAGAGGAAAAAGAGCCCTCATGTCTCAGAACTGGAGTTTCCAGGAGGTAAAATGAGACACTATCAGGTCTGTTTTAAAGTTTTCAAAATAATATTTTCTTTATTTGGCATTCAACCAAAAAAAACCCCAAACAAACAAAAACAAGAAGAAACAACAAGAACAAAAAATCCCAACACATAAAGTACAAAGCTTTTAGATAAACAATTTTTATTCAGTCAAAACTGCCAATGTCATAAAGTCTATGGTCTAGTCTGCTCTAGTAAGAGGTGAACCTTATATAGTCCAAGCATTTCTCAGTTCAGTGTTACAAAATTACAGCAGAAGTGATAGACTTCCACAAACAAAAGCATGGAGATAGAGAAGACCCTTCATTTTCCTTCTGCAGGGCTTGAAAGGAGAAATAGGATCCTATTTATCACATACTTAGTGGCTGAAGCTGGATGAGAAAGACAAAGATCTTTCCAACAATTGAAAACACAGTGGTTATAATCCTAATAGCTCTGACAAAGTATGATAATATTTGACATCTAGTGCAGCATGTTGTTAGTGACAGAAAAAACCAAAGATTGTTAACAAGTAAAAGTAATGGTTCTGTTTTAGCAACTGTTAGTGGAACAGACTGCAAGGAATCCAGAAAGTAAAGATTAGAGAAAGGAGAAGACTACAAAAATATGGGGCAAGGACGCATGTGAGTTTGTATGCTGGAGTAAAGACAACTAGCAGTTAGGTCATCTAAGCAGTAACAACTAGAATGCCTGAGTAGGTATATATGATCTTTAAAAATTCAACCAGTCTACCTAAATCTACTGGGAATTATGTTGGGCAGGCAATCCTCTGCACAGGATCTCTGAAGGACTTAGAGTGTTCTCCTCTCTCCAGTGACCAGCAATAAGACACGAGGAAATGGAATGAAGCTGCATCAGGGGAACTTCAGATTAGACATCAGGAAAAAGTTCTTCACTGGGAGGGCAACTGGTCACTGGGACAGGTTCTCTAGGGAAGTGGTAATAGCATGAAGGTTGGCAGAGTTCAAGTGTGATACTCTATTTAGTGACAGGTAGCTCTGCAAAGAGCAGGGAGTTGGACTTGATGATTCTTATGGGTCCATTTCAATTCAAGACAGTCTATGATTCTACAATTTTGTATTTCACATGTGTATTTGAATATGTAGATGGCATCTCTTTCCTTCGCCCTTTTTAAATTCTCTGAGCATTCAAATCTAATTTTTTATTCCTTCCTGAAAAATTAATTAGTGTGCTTGACAACTGTGGCTATACAGGAATTTGACAGCTCTTAAAGCTGTCTCTTTGATTTATTATTTAAGTTTTTTTATATGCCCAACACAAAAGCTCTTTTCCATCTCATCTGTTGAACTGAGTGGGAAAGTCGCTTCTTCTGGGAAGTCCATCAGAAGTTTCTCAGTGAAACTAATGCAACCTGCAAAGTTCCAAGCAGTGCCTATGCATTCTATCCATTGCAAGATTCTCTTTTGAGGGCAGTGGCCGCAGACTGTTGTAGAGAATTCTCAGTATGAAAAGCTACAAGGTTACCTTCAGTCTGTTCAGCAGAATGTACACCATCATTTTGAAAATGTTACCTTGGCTTGTCCTCATCTCTCAGTCATGGAATTGAATGCTTTGGCTGTGTTTGTTCATTACTGTCCCTTGGGAAAGCATGAAATAGGAACTCTACTTGACTTATAGTTTTGGGGGAAAAGGCTCACTGTTCTGTTGTTCCATGGGATGACTGCATATTGTCCTTTCCTGCTGGAGGCAAACAGTTCCCCATCCAAATCACCAAGGACTACTGCAGTATAAATAACATATAAATTCTATAAAGAAATCCTTCTCTTCTAAGAAAGATCTGTCAATAACGTGTCTCCTTGTCACACTACATAAATTTAGATGAATACACTTCAAATTACTGGAGTTTAAGTTAGCTAAAACCAGTACTATACAGAAGGGTACCAGCCTCAAAGTTTCTGTTCTAAACTTATCTGTATGGTTCGAGAAACAAACCCTTGTTAAGTTTCATGTGTTGTCTCCTAATATTTGCAAGAAAATATGGCCAAGGGCTGTGATTGTGCTTGATCTACACTGCCCTTAAAGTGTGGTCAATGTAGGTAGCGGAAGAGTGTTAGGAAGAGGTGGTAGAAGAGTGTTAGAAGCCTGCACTTAAGCACCTTTTAAACATGCATTATACAGTGTTATGGCAGTTTAAACTGTAAAAAAAAATAATACATAAAAGAATCAAATTAATCTCAATTGCTGTATTTTATTTTAGATTTAAAAAGAGAATTATTAAAGGAGATGTTTCTGTAATGACATTCCTCAAATGAAAAGGGGGAGAGAGAAAGAAAGAGAATGAGAGAGAGAAAGCAGGAAATCAATAAAGCAAGGGGAAAACAAAGCAAGCAAGCAAGGAAGAACTGCCTGTTAGCCCAGAAATAAAGACTTTCTGCAAGATAGAATCATAGATGAAGAGCCTGATAAGGAAAAATATTTATAGCTGGATAAATTGTTCAACACCTTTTAAATATGTGTGAGCATGAACTAAACAGCAATTAAAATATTAAGAGTTGTGATATAGAATGAAAGCCAATAGTAATGAATTTTTTGTTGAAAAAAATAATATAGTAGCTAAAAGACAAGGAAAACTGGGGTTTTTTCTACCTTCCTAGGGCTTGTCTACAGTTCAGTATTTTGAAAGGATTCAATAAAGAAATCTAAACTGCAAAAGCAGCTGTAAATAGATTTTGAAAAAGGAGGATATGTCAAGCTGTAGATGGATCCACATCACCAATATTCTCTCTCATGGGAATGAACTGCTTCATTCAAGAATATGCACAAGAGAGTGTGCTTTCAGATTTTAAAAATGTAGATCATACCTTAGGAGACGCCTTGCACCTCATGTTTTATTTTGACCTGGAATGCTGAAGTTCCATCATCTCTGTGAACTGTGTACTCCTCCCATTTGTTAAATTCCCACTTCATCATATTACTGTCATTTTTTTTCCTACCCTTCATTCAGACCTGATTCAAGGTGCACTTTGATACATGTAGGTAAATAATCATATTCACAAAGGTCATGGGGCACATTCAATTGAACTGGTGTTGAGGATTAAGCATTTAAGCGAAGTATTTTGAAATGGGAAAGCCAGCCCTTATTGCACTGTAAAGAGCAGCAGCTTCCATACACTAGGGAGAATTCAAGTGCAAAAGCTCCTGAGCTGAGAGTCCAGCCTCAGTTTTGTGAAGGTGCCCGTTTGTCGCTTGGGTTCAACATCTTCCTCAACTATTCAGACTGGAGGACTCAGATCATGGTTCTGTTATTCTGTGTTTTTCTGTGTAGAGAACCCAGCTTCTCTATATGCATTTTAATTTCATTAGGTTACAGTCTGTTTGAAGGACAAGAAAGCTGGGTTGTATTTCAAATTTTGTTGGCTGACACATTTTTGCTATAATGGAACATGACTGGTTCCATTATGGAAGGTTTGAACCACCAGCTTTAATATAAATGACAGTTGTATTTAACACATATTGTGCCCACTATGTCTTTCAAGGTCTTATCTTTTTTGATCTATTATTTTTCTTTATACTTAACAAATTAAGGAGATAAAAGAAGAAAGCTATATTTCAAACACCTTATGCAAGATGCTGTATAAGCTTCTGCTTATTCCCACCTAATGCCCACCTTTTCCTGTGCATAGCCTGCTTTATAACTTAAATCATGATGAAACACACCATGCAAGTACAAGGGAAAACTCTGGAGGAATAATGGGCTTCTATATTAGAGCTTGGCTTCATATTGCAAACAAGTACTGAGAGAACCATTTGCCTATTTCACTGAGACAACTTTAGATTAATAGACACAAGTCAAACTGTTCAAAAGCTGCAAAATCTGAACCTTTTTCAACAAAGTTTATTATTTTGAGCATAACTTTCCATAAATCATGAAAATGTGTAAATAATGAAGCTAAATAATTTGACATTTCATAGAAATGCAGAAATCTTTTCAAGAAAAATAGAAAAATTTGGCTCTGTGGTATTAAGATTTCTTCATTTATTCACATGCGGTCGTATAAGCTGGTTGCTGGTGATTTATCTATTTGTGGTTGGAGTGGTTTTTGTTTGGGTTTTTTGGATGGTTTGTTTTGGTTTTTTCTCTGTTCTAGTTATGATTTCTTACAATTTTCCATCAATAACTTCACTGCCTATTTAGGTCAGTGATAAAACTTTGAAGAATTCTTCGCTCATGATGTGGTTGTGGGTAGCTTACACAATTTGCTAAGCCATTTTGATTTCAAATGAGTCATATGAGATGAACCTCCATAGTGATTAGATAAAAAAATTCATAAAAATTTATTTTAATAGGATCACGGAACATGTTGGTTTGGAGGAAACCTCTGTAGGTCACTTGGTCCCAACCGTTACTCAAAAAATTTTATGCACAAGTACTACTTATCACTAATTCAAAATTTAGCTTTCATGACTATTCATTTTAAACTCCTACAAACATATCTACAATGCATTTCTGGTGAAGACACAGGTGCTGATGGTATGTAAATATTGGCAGTATCAAAGTTCAAAAAATGTAGTTTAAACAACCAGAAAAACAAATATTTGTGTAAAATACTTCTTTCTGTTTAGTTCTATTACAGCCTTGAGGATTTTTCTCTAAAATGTGTAACCTTTTGTTTTAAAAAAATATTTCAGAAGGGTGAGATTTGTGTCAGAAGAGCAAAATTATTTTTGCTTGAAAAGTGAGATTAAAAATGTATCAAAATATAGAAAGGTTATGCTGACCTGAGCAGTAATAAGTACAAAACAACTGATTAGTTCATTTCTGGTTATGCTCCATTTAACTGTTTTCTGCTTGAATCAGCTTTGAAGAACTGCACGAACATGAAAATTCCTGAGACAAGATGGTCATTCACTTAACTCACTGTCTTCTCCATTTTGAGTGTGCCCTTGTGCCACTCTTCCTTCCTTTTACTTCACTGCTCCCTGACTTCTGCTTTTCATGCCATTTTGCATGGGCTGATAGAGAGGGAATGATTATCTTCAGAGCAGAATCTCTATCTGTATCTTAAGAACAGAATTCCCTGTTCAGCGCTGCTTTTTGACTTCAGGTTTTTTTCAGTGAATTTGTTTACAATGGAAGAAGTTTAATGTAAGGTTGATTGAAGAAACTTAAATTTGCAATGCACAGTAAGAATTCAAACACCATTCTCAACCCACCAAGAATTTCAACCTTCAGGAAAGCATATTTGTAGAAAGTTAGTATTAAGTACTGGTATAAAAAAATCCAAGCAACCTCTTTAAAAAATAAATCGAAATATGTGTTTTACTGTAGCAAGGCTCACAATCCATATCTATTCCTTTTTTATTTTCATGTTTGAGGTATTTTGGATATTTGTTTTAGCTTTTCATCTGTTGGGGGTTACATGTCCTTTTTTTTTCGTTTCTTAGACAGTGGAATTTTTCCCATTTAGCTGAGAGAAAAAGCCTTGATGGTTGATACATCTTCGGTACTTTAAAAGACAAAAGAGTGGGCTGGGCCCCCGGGGGCAGTGGAGAGGAGAGCGAGTTTTTGGGTCCTTCTGGGAGGGCAGCACAGACAGTCTCGGAGCTGTTTCTNTTTGTGAGGCACCGCCTCTCCTCCACTTTTTCCCGTCTCGGCCGAGACAGAGTCCCTGTTCTGTTCCGTTGTTAATACTGTAGTTATTGTTGTTGGTTTACCTTAATATATATATATATATATATATATTAGTAAAGAACTGTTATTCCTATTCCCATATCTCTGCCTGAGAACTCCGTGTTTTCGAGATATAATAATTCGAAGAGAAAGAGTGGGAGCTTACATTTTTTTCTGCCTTCCCTGACAGATAACTGTCTCAAAAAACCGAGACATCATCTCACTCTAATCTTGGTCGATACATCTTATTCACCCAGTAATTATTTCAGATTTGAAAATTTGAAGCTCTTATTTAGATGAATATAAGTGATTTTTTGAGAATGAGATGCTTGAAGCAATATGGAAAAATCCTCTTTTCTGCTTTAGCAAAAGACAATTTGAAAAATAATTTCAAGTTCCAATTGCTTAGACTCAACACCAGCATCAGCTTTTTGGGGTTTGTTTCTAGAAGTTACCTAAGCTTGAGGCTTTTCAAAATAAACAAGCTCTTCACACACCTAATCAAATACATTCACTTGTTTTAGTTTTGGTAATTTCATCTGAATCCTTGTGAAGGATGATTGTCTGTCCAAATGGTTTTTCCCAGCAACAAACATTCACAGGACTCATGAAACTCCTGGTAGTTTCATGAAAAATTTCCCAAGTTATTAATTCAATCTTATTTTACCAGCTTTTCTTTCCATCAGCTCCAGTGCATCTGATACAACTCCCTGAGCATGTGATACATCCACCTGATCTCTGTTTACTTTTCTTCATTTTTTTGTACTACAGGGCCCAAAGGACCTGAGTTCAGAAGCACTTAGTCACAAGAGATCTATGTCCCCACACAAGACACAGCTTCCACCAAAAAAGCTTTCATTGCAAGTGAAAAAGGCAGCCCGTTCTTATCCCCCATTTTACTCATGCAAAATGGTGTACAGGGAGATTAAGTGATTTGCCCAAGGCTCCCCAGGAAATCTGAGTCCAGAAG
This sequence comes from Anthoscopus minutus, assembly GCA_013399455.1. NCBI lineage: Eukaryota > Metazoa > Chordata > Aves > Passeriformes > Paridae > Anthoscopus > Anthoscopus minutus. The sequence goes on along the minus strand of VWYI01043628.1, from coordinate 4,115 downwards.
TCCTCAGCTTTAATCCACAAGGCTCTCTGTCCTTTGCTAGGAAACAGATGTTAAATTGGAAGTTAATTTTGCCATGAAACTTTTTTTTAAGAACTGTGAAAGGCAAATAGTCTCCAAGAATGATTACTTAGGCTACCAGCTCTGCAGTCTTGCATCTTAGAAGTAATTCATTCCATCTTTGCTGGCAGGCTTTAAAAGGCCTTTTGTTTTCACTTACTGATAAGTATAACAATCTATTTTGAAAGATATGTGGGCTGATAGGGGTATCATTTTTTTGCTTCAATGGTAGATTGTTGCAACAAAATATATGAAGCTTTTAAGTGTTGCAGATTGAAGCCTCCAATGTCAAAGACAAATGTTGGGATTATAAATACAGATCTTCTTAAGTATTGTAAGTAGTGGAATCAGTAACAGAAACTTGCATCATTCACTTGCCTCCTTTAAAGTGCTGAAGGCTTTTCCTCTTAAAAGACACAGGCACATATATTATCAGTCGATATTAATAACTGAGGCAAATATGTAACCTGAGTTAATTCCATAATTTCTGTTGCTTTATATAAAATTCCCATTTAATGCTAGACCGCAGCACATTGTGGATTAACTTAGAATTCCACTTAGCTTTCCTCTCCTCCTCTCTTCTGCTATTCAAATCAGTCCTCTGGAAAATTGGCCTCAGTACCATGACATGCTGCTGAACTTACAAGATCTCAAGAATAACCTACCAGATTTTATCCTTTTGTTGTAGAATTGTTTTCATCTGAGGCCTAGATACAAACTTGGAAAATGTAAAGACTTTTCCCTTTCACCCTGCCTGCCTTCAAAACGTTGGCAAATAACCCTCCTTGTCAATGCAGTTCATATTGGATTAAAACACTGGTGTAAATTATATTTCCGTGGGTGTAGGAATTAGTGGCATTTATTGAAAGTTTAATGTACTGCCTAACAATCCCTGAAGCAACTACATACTTTAAAATCAAGTGAAAATTAACATTGAACATAACAGAATAGAAGAGAATGGTAGATTCTGGAAAGAAATCTTGGTCATGCAAGACCAGATCTGTTAAAGAGCACAGTTACACACATTTGCAAGTGCTTCATTTGTGTAGATCATAACTCCCTGTGTGTAGAGTCTCAGTGTGTGATCATAACTCCCTGGCTTGAGTCCACATAGCTGTTTTACTAAGCTGGAGTAGCTTAATTGGGAACAGAACCACTCAGCAAGGACAATGGTGACTATATATCTAAAGCTGTGCCTCATTCAAAGTTATATTGATGATATTTTATTTTCTCTGTGCTACCATGTCTAGTGAAAATGCTTTTGATAAAAATGTCATCTATAAAAATATTGATACTAAGCTTATACTGGGGAACTAAGCAAAAAAAAAGTCATCATTTGCTGGAGGGGAGCAAGTTACTTCAGACTTTTCAAAGTGCCTGCTTGGCTTGTGTTTCCTGGTGTATACAGCAGGCTTTAAGTGTTCATCATTTGACAACACTGTCACTGCCTCCAGCCTTTGTGCTCGATATTTGTACATAAAATTTTGTGTGGGTGTGTGTTTCTATGCCTTGGCTACTGTTAGTGCACCAAGAAACATTCTTATGGCTTCTACAATAAAAATTTGTTTGAGTTTTGAGGACTGAGTTTTAAGGATTTCAAGTTGAAAGGACTTTTACAATTTTGATCACTGAGATTTGAAACATGCTATCCTAAATGAATAGTCTTTTTTTTTCCTCTGCATCTCCACAGAGCAGCAGTAACTTTGAAAGTTATGCCCAGTTTTTCTGCTTTTTGTTTATATTTTCATATACATATAATCCGTCTGTGTAGTGTCCCAAATATCCACACTATTTTTAGACAAAATTGTAATCTCTGCATTCCTGACTGGCAGATATTTTTTGTACTCCTTTTGTCAGCATCACTGTTAGGTTCATGACCAAAAAAAAGTCTGCTTAGAATGAATACAAAGACTCTTTCTGTACTTGAGCACACTGACATCTAGTTTCATTAATGTCTACAACTTACAAGTAAGGGCCCTGTGGGTGAAGGAATAGTTGTGTTGGGACCCTTCTCAGCGACACCAGGGATGCTGTCTGCATTTCTGAGCAGTGTAGAGCAAGAGTGCTTCTGCTTGTCAGTGCTGAAGACATGACATCCACACACAATTGCTTTCCCTGTGTGGGAAATGGCCTTCCAGGGTAGTCTGCTCTCACAGGCTGAAAGCCACTTGCAGCTGCAGTGCACTGGGTTCATACCTAGTTCACCATTTTCAAGAATTTGGGTTCACTGGTATAGACATATTGTTGATGGCCTGAAGCACATTTGTGGTCTCTGATACGACTCATCTAAACTTTTCTTTCCAGATGTAACAGCTCTTCCATCTTTTATCTTCCCAAATACTATTTACTTTGCCTTTGTATGCCTTGAATGTGAAGTGAGAGACATATCTTTATTTTTCCACAGCATGCCTTCCAGAACCATCATCATTTTCTAGAAATAAAGTGGCATCTATCTTCTTAAATATTTTCTGATATATTTACTGATGCAGTAAATCTCATATTCCCTCAATATGGATAACCTTATTGTTCTGAGTCTTATTCATGTACTTCCTTTCATACTAATTTTGTTGATTTTGGAACTGATGCAGCTAGTCCTACTTACTAGTGGTCTCATTTGCTTTTATAATTATAAAATGGATTCTTATTCATCTCCTTCCAGGGGGTCCTCCACTGACTTACAGAGAGTGCCTCTGGCTTGTGATGCTGCTGTTTCCCTCTGTGCCAGTGGTGTGTGATCACAGCTGGGCCTGGCATCAGCTACCAGGACCACAGCCCATTTCCGGTGTCTGCACTGGCTTTGGCAAGGCACAGATGCCCAGGGTGGGCTGTCGTGGGCTGTGACTTCTGCGTGATGAGTGAATCACAGAGTAATTTTGGTTGGAAGGGGCTTCTGGAGGTCACCTGTCCAGCTTTCCACTAGCACTACAGTTTCTTTCTTGTGGAGCAGCTGGCTTCTTTTGTTCGACAATTTGTTTTCCATTGTTTGGGATACACTTGCAGAGGTGTGAGATTCCAGAAATTACTCTACTCTTAGGAATTTGGGGAGTAGGCACCTAAAACTTTCAGACCAACTCTTCATTTTTAAATAAATTAGAAGCTTTTTTATCCCTCTCCCTTTCTAAGAAAATATTTTATTTTTTTAGTGGAGCTTTAATACCCAATTCTGTAACAATTTTATGGGTTACTGCGCAAATTTAAGGAGGGGGGAAATGAAAGCTATTACATTATTCTTCAAATAAAACACTGATATTACTCATAGAACCTAAGCTAACTTATTTCTGTCTTCATTTTATGGAATTTCTGGTTTTAAAATGCAGATCATTAAGATAATTAAATTTTCTCTGGTAGTTTTATGCATTTTGATAACAATATTGATAAAAGTTTTAATTGCTCAATTTTTTCACTGAGGGTATATCTTTAATTCATCTTGCTTGCTTTTCAGAGTTCAGTCCTGGACAAAAATTCTTACAGAGATGACCTTCACTCAGTGTATAAATACAATGAACCCATAAATATAAGGCCTTTTAATAATATTGTATCTACTGGGGCTTTTTGAAAGCAGTTACTCTCAAGCCTTGTTCTTGCTTAATACTTGAGTTGATGGATAGTATTGCAGAAGGGGAACTGAAGAAACCCTGAGAGCTGAACAACCACAGGAAACAAAGGTAATTGACTGCCCTACATGGAATCATAAAATCACAGAATTGGCAAGGTTGGAAGAGACCTTAAAGATTATCTAGTTCCTACCCCTGTGTCATGGGTTGGGACACCTTCTACTAGATCAGCTTGCTCAGAGCCCCATCTGGCTTGGCCTTGAGCACTTCCAGGGATGGGACATCCACAGCTTCTTTGGGAAACCTGTCCCAGAGCTTGGTGACCTGACACCCTGACAGTCAAGATTTTTTCCTAACATCTAAACTAAATCTGTCAGTTTGAGCATATTCCCTGTTGATTGGTCACTCCAGAGCCTGGTAAATAGGCTCTCTCTCCATCTTACAGGATCCCTTTAGCACTGGAAGGCCACAATTCGGTCACCCCAGAGTCTTCTCCAGGCCGAA